>DWKC01000979.1:0-11026 GCA_018249195.1 Racta chiria
ACAACAGTCATTTATTCACTAACTATCATGAAGTTTTTATACTACCTACATACACTGTTTATAAGTTGAGATATACCCCATTATCCCCCCCACAATTTAAGTCTAAATAAGCTACTTATAAAAATAGTGATTATTTAACTGTTTATCGCATTGCTACTTGTTACATGAATCAGGCAAGTAGGTACATATGTATAGAATAGGGGTATTTTTTTTTGTAATTAATCTTACTAATTAGGTACTTTTATAGTTATAGTGAGCAAAACAAATAGGTATCTTGTGACTTGAATTAAATGTTTAAACAACAAAGAGCAAACAAACGTAACGTATATAAAAAAACAACTTATACGTATCTTCACATATTAAAAAAAAATAGCTTAATCATATCCATCGAAGCCGTATCGTTTCACAGGTCTTCGTATACGCTTAGTGATAGTCGTACCTAACCCGAAATCTGGTGATCGTTCACCTACATCGGTTACGTCCAGAGCCGCCGGTGAATAGACCACTTTCGAATTACTATTTGGCTGTAATGCTGAGGTGGGTGTGCTGGACATCACCCGCTCATCTCCCGGCGCGGCCGGGGGCGACGCGGGCGCCGCTGAGCATGAGCGTAGCTGATCGGCATGACGAACCCACGTTAAACCCTCTTCAGATTGAACCTCATACATATTACAACCCTTAACATTTTTCACTACCGCTTCTAGCCATTTACCGTTTTTCCTATAGTCCCGAGCCCACACGCGCTCTCCTACTTCCCAGTGCCGTTCCCTACCCCCTTTACTTTGAGCCCTGTGTTTGAGACACTCTGTTACATCTTCTACCAAATCATGTTTTATAAGATCAAATCGAGACCTAATCTGGTGTCCTAACATACGTTTGGCCGGTGATTCACCGGTGGTGCAATGAATGCTATTTCTGTAGTCTAATAGAAATCTTTGTAAAAAAGAATTTATAGATATGTTGTCGACGACCGCCTTCTCCAGAGCCCTTTTTACGGTGCGAACCGCATTTTCGGCTTCACCGTTTGAAGGAGGGTGATATGGCGGGGAAGTGACGTGCTTCACACCATTTTTGCTTAAAAATATTGCAAACTCGTCGCTTCCAAACGGTGGTCCATTGTCTGAAACTAATTTTTTAGGGATTCCAAACCGCGAAAATAATTCCCTTAACTTATTAATTGTATTAGTAGCATTCGTCACATTCATAAATATTACCTCCAACCACTTTGAATAACTATCCACTACTACTAAATATTTTATGTCGCGAAATGAAAAAAAATCTATATGTATCCTATCAAACGGTCTAGATGTGCATGGCCAAGGGATGACAGGATGCTTGCTGGGCATGTCCGCTGTAACGGAACATGTTCTACACGTACTACACAAGTTCTCTATATCTGTATCCAAGCCTGGCCACCAGACGTAACTCCGGGCCAGCCCTTTACATTTTACTACCCCTAAGTGTGACCCGTGAATCTCGGTCAGTACCTTAGCACGTAGCGAGGGAGGTACTACGACCCGGGAACCCCACATAAGACAGCCTCCTTCAACAAATAATTCATCACGTCTTCTGTAATAAATATCTAACTCAGGTCCCACTACTCCCGACGCCGGCCATCCAGATCTAACAAAGTCCATAATTTGACACAGTTTTTTATCTTTGCCTGTTTCTGTTTTTAACTCCTTCGAATTTACGGGAAAATTGTTTTCTATGAATCGAATGTAAGTCATCTCATCGTCTCGCTTATACTCATCCTTTATATCTAACGGCAGCCTAGATAATGCGTCAGCCCTATTAGAAGACGATCGCACGTATTGTATGTCATACTGATAGCCCGATAATAAAATAGCCCAACGCACTAATCTCCCCGCGGCAGTGTGCGGAATGTCCTTCTTTGAACCGAAAATCGTCACTAGCGGTAGATGGTCCGTCCGCAATATAAATTTACGCCCATACAAATACGAGTGAAACTTTTTCACCCCAAACACTATAGCCAGCGCCTCTCGTTGTACTTGGCTGTAATTAGACTCGGCCTGAGTAAGCGTGCGCGACGCGTACGACACTGGCCGCTCGCCGGCCTCCGTATCGTGTGTAAGCACCGCGCCGACGCCGCGCGCGCTCGCGTCGCAGCACAGTATTAAAGGCAAATCTGCACAGTAATGAATGAGCACCGGGCACTGCGTCAACGCTACTTTAATATCACCAAAAGCTTGCTCGTGCTCCTCCGACCATTCCCATGGATAATCCTTTTTTAGTAAGTTATACAATGGTGAAAGAATGCATGAAAGATTTCTAATAAATTTTGAATAAAAGTTTATCATTCCAATAAAAGATTTTAATTCGGTGACATTATTCGGACGTGGGGCTTTTAATACTGCCTCCACCTTATTTTTATCTGTTCGAACTCCACATTCATTAATTACGAACCCCAGGTATGAAACTTCTTTTGAAAAAAAAATACATTTTTCTTTGCGAACAGTGAGACCTGACTTTGAAAGTATATCGAAGACGGCGTATAAATTTTTTATATGCTCCTGCTCCGTTAATCCTGTTATCAAAATATCATCCAAAAAAATAGAAACACGAGGAATGCTAACAAATAGTCGTTCAATAATTCGTTGAAAAATCGATGGGGCCGAAGCTAACCCATATACCAGTCTATTATACACGTACAGACCCCTGTGTGTATTCACGACTGTGACAATTTTCGAATCGTCTAACTCAATCTGACTGTACGCCTCGGACAAGTCTATTTTAGAAAACCGTTTACCCCCACTCAGATTATTAAATAAACACTCGGCACGGGGAAGAGGGTACCTATCGACCACTAAAGAGGGATTAACGGTGCTCTTATAGTCTCCACATATTCGCAACGCCCCATTACTTTTAAGCACTACCACTAAGCACGAAGCCCACTCGGAAGAGGTAACCGGGGAAATAATACCAGCTTTCTCCATGCGCTGCAACTCGTCGTCGACTCGCGGCCGCAGAGCGAGCGGCAGCGGTCGAGCGCGCCGGTACACCGGCTGTGCGCCTGCGCGCACCCGGAGCGCGGCCCGCTCGCCCCGCAGCCGGCCCAGCTTGCCGCTAAACACCGATGGGTACCTGCTCACTAACGACTCTGGATTGAACCGAACGCAATCACTACCGAAAGATTCCGCTTCACTCTTTGCCGTTAATAATGAATTAACCACCATCACGTTAATATTAAGCTCCTTGAGCCACTCGCGACCCAGCAGGGGCACACCTCCGTTACGTATTACGTACAGTTTAAGGTTTTTCGATATATTATCGTAAGAAACTCGCACATTCACATAACCGAGCGACGTAATGCAGTTTCCGTCATATCCTTTTAACTTTAGATTGTCCCGTTTTATTGACACGATCCTTGCAAATAAACGCCCGTAGGTATGCTCACTTATACAGGCTATCGGCGAACCCGTATCTACGTGCATTCGTAGTCGGTGACCCGCGACGATGACGTCAGCCAGCACCGGCTCGCGGCCGCCGCCGAGCCGCACCATGTACAGCCCGGTGCAGCCCTCGTCCCCCTCGCCTGCGCCGCTCTCCTCACCAACGTCATCGACCGCACCGCACTCCACCTCATCACAATCCAACCTGAACACTCTTCTATCCTCGTTTCGCAAGTTAGGACACACTCTTCTCAGATGCCCCCGCTTCAGGCAGACCTGACACACGTAAGACAAAAACTTGCAACTGTTCACATTGTGATCCTTGCCCCCGCAGCACTGGCAAGTCGTAGCAAACCGGTTATTTACGTAGGTTGGATTCCCGCTATCCGAGCGGGGCCGTGACCGCCGCCACCGCTCGCTCCGTCCGCGGTCGGCGCGCCCCGCGCCCGCGCTCCTGCCGCGCGTCCCGTGCACTGCGTGCACCGGGGCCTCCTCGTGTCTCGACTGCTGGTCCATAGCCGCCGCATCGTTCATTGCCGCCTCTAAGCCCACAGCCTTGCTAAACGCAACGGAATACGTAATATTGTCTTCGCAAAATAGCCGTTGTCGTATAGGTTCACTTCTTAATCCACAGACGAATTGATCACGGAGATTCTCATCCAAGTTGCTTTTAAAATTACAAGAACGAGCTAGGTGCTTCAAGGCCGTTGCGAATTGCGTCACGGTCTCGTCCGAGTTCTGAGTCCTCTTCCTGAATTTGTATCTTTCGGCGAGGGCGGACGGTGTAGGCTGGACGTGTTTCCGCACAAGAAGTATGAGCTCGTCGTACTTGACCTCCGCAGGCTTCTTAGGATTACACAGATCGACCATGAGCTCGTAGGTAGCATCCCCAACACAAGCGATCAACGTCGGTACACGTAACTCATTTTTAACCTCATTCACCAAAAAGTATTGTTCCATTCGCTCAATGTACGTTGACCACGTACCCGTGTCAAGGTTAAACTCACTTAACTTCCCGATCGACATTTTATACGATTTAGATAATTACCGACTGCGCCACTGTAATGTATAGGACAGTAGAATAATACGCGGCCATCCGAACAACAGTCATTTATTCACTAACTATCATGAAGTTTTTATACTACCTACATACACTGTTTATAAGTTGAGATATACCACTGAGCACGGATCTCTTTCATCTTTTAGTATATATCAAAGTACTATGTTCTTATAACTGACCAGGTTTAAAGCCAATCCTAAAAGTACTCCCCCGCTGCTCCAGTGCGGATTAGTGGCTAACGCAAGTATCGGTTTTTAAACCGCCCGAAGGTCTCTGACAAGGCTTATCGACTGCCATTTGACGATAACGATAACGTATTCTAGAAAAGGCGACACTTTCCTCGCGCGCCCACTTTTGCTTTGCCCGATCACTTTTAATCGATTTTTCTTATTTTTAACTTGTATATAAAGGACGTGTCGTAATAATACTTTAAAAATTGAGAAAGGTTTTTTATTCGTTATTTTTAGTCGCATATTGTGCTAGGTAGTATTGTTACGGTCCAAGATATTAGTATGTTAAACGTGTAATGTGGTTTGTACTGTGATCTTGTTATGTACCGGCGTGTTTACAAGTTTAATCGTGATGAGAAAAACTGACTATACAATCAATACAAGCCGCCGACTCTCAACGCTACAGTTTATTTGTTATTTTTTTATATAAAGTGCACGCAAACGGACAGACGGGTCACCTGATGGTAAGTCACAGATCTCAAGCCCCCAGTCGGAATTATTTGGCGACTGACTCAAGCAAGAGTTAACCTTACTACAAAAATCCTCCCTCCTGGTCCCCTTCAAGTATGAAATCCTATTATAAAATCCCTGGCCTATCATATTATATACGTACCAGCGAAGTTAGGTGCGATATCGATATGGTTAGAGAGGAAGCCGCAGAACATTCCTCCGATGCCGGTGACGCCGATCGCCATCAGCGCCACTGCCGCGCCGCGGTTGCAGCCCACGTAGCACAGCGCGAGCATACACACCGCCGGCACTGCTGAAGCTGGAGAACAATGGTAAAGGTCAGGGTGGTTGACCGTATCGGAGTTCCAGTCCGATTATAACTTACTAAAGTTACTAAAGTTATAAGTACTGAATATTACTAAAGTTAGCTAACCAGGGGGAGGAAAGCTACATTTTTCTGGACTTAATGCGTAATGTTATGTGAAATATTACTTTTTCCTTAACTTTAAATATATCAACGTATTTCAGGGTGGGGGGGGGGCACGTGCCGCCTCCAAAAACCTCCAGTTTCTCCCAGATCACTAATAGCCGTTTCGGAGATTAGCGGGAACAAAAGCACAGACAAAGAGACAAAAATTCTGGATTTGGTACAGAGATAGACTAGAGCCTGAGAAAGGCATAGGCTTTCTTTTCGGCTGACGGGGTTGAAAGTTTCTATGGAAGTTCCTAATTCTCGAAAGTGAAACAATGATCACATGATTAAAAATCTAAAGATAATTTAGCATTTCACAAATTTTGTCCTGTATGGGGATGAAGTAAGGGATTTATACTATTCCACGAGGGCGAAGTTATGCGCAAAGTTGGTCTGACATAAATCCGAAGTTAGACTGATTTCCATTATAAAAGTTTACCAAACAAAGTGCCCGTCTTCCTAGCAGTAGTGGTAGTAATGTAGTTCTTGCTGCGCATCCAGTCCAGGGTCCTGCTGAGCCCGATGCTGAAGATCCACAGCGATAGGAACGGCAGAGCGGTGGTCACTGCGTTCTGAGGAATAAAACTCATTTTTAATATAGTTGGGCATTGGGGCAGCCTAGGCTACTGTCCAGAATGGATTAAAATAGATGTGAACGAAGCTTCATCAGCGAGGTTCCTTTTTTTTCTTTTCAAGACCTACCCTATAAATCTCCTACTAAAGATTTTTTGACACAACTTATCTACTCATAAAAGTGAAAACCTGTAAATTACAATATTATACAAATAGAAATCACAGGCCAAGAAAAACCGTTTCTGAGTGTAAAAGTGATCATCATCTGCGATAAAGTTTAGTGTCATCGCATTGAGAGGGGTCGCGAGTCTCCCTGAAATACTAGGCTATGGGCGAAGATTCACTTCACTGACTCAAACACTCTTAAACTAAGGTCGTAAGTTTTTATTCCCTAAGCAGACTGGTCACTTCATGTTAAATGATCACCATAGCTCCCAAGTGCAGTGAAAGCAAAGAGAAAAAGGAAGCAGTACAAGATGTTCACAACCTACCTCGGTCATATTGAACTTGAGTACTTGCTTCATGTAGAAGGGCAGCTCGATGAGCAGCATGTACCAGCCCCAGTTGGAGCACACGTGAGAGACCAGGATGGCGAGGAACGCTGGCGACGTCAACACCGCGCGCCACGGTACTGCTAACTTCTGCACGGGAGACATAAATGTGGTATGGGATTACTAGTAATGAAGAAACCGGCTAAATGTGAATCGGGGACAATACACGATTTTATGGCGTATGGGTATTCTCTCTAACATTTTTCTCTTTAACGTTTTTAGATATTATTTGAGTCATAAAGTGAGAAAATGCTAAGAGCTATAATTTAATATACCTATCTAGTTAAAGTAAGATGTCGCTTTATCGTGCAACATAGATGTTGCATGTCGTGAAGTGACCTTTTTTATATCTGTGCACATTATCTATGGAAACTATATAAGATCTGTGTAAATATTTAAGTATAAGTAGCTTAAGAAGAGTCTACGAAAGACCCTACAATAATAGAATACAATCATATTGCGCTAAGAAATCATGAGAGACCATGAAATAACTATTGCATTTCATAAATTATAAAATTTTGTAAACGATTTCAAAATTTATAAAAATTCTGACTTTTGTACTTTTCAGGATTTCTTCCATCTTCCTCATCGCCTTCTTGTGTCCACCTTAGCCTTACCTTATGCGAGTGATCGTTAGCCTTGCCCCCGAGCGAGGTGACTATCATGTTGCGCTCCTCAGCACTGATTAGAGGCTGCTGTTGAGGAGAGTCCTGCACCAGCGCCACCCATAACACGCACCAGATGCAAGACAGACCGCCCATCACGTAAAACACGCTTTCCCAACCTGTATTTTTTGATATATTAAGCAGGCATATGATTAAACAGGTCACCTGTTGGTAAGTAACCCCAACAGATAGACATTCACAGTGTAGGGAGAAATTAAAAAGGGAAACATTACAAAAAAACAGGGAAAAATTAAACGCGTCGTTGTCGAAAGTATCGAGATGGCCGACAATTTGTGCCGGTCACCTGCCTTATTTATTAAAATCATAAAACAATATAATTTAGGTACCGACATTAATCGTACATAAAGATATTTTAAGTAAATACTGTAGGTACCCTACCCGTAACTACACTGTTCTCCTGTTCGAAATAAATAGCAGATCTCTGTATGGAACGCGTGCGTCGCCTACACACAGCCCTTTAAATCGTGTTAGCGGCCAAGAAAGGTTACACCCGCTTCTTAAAGCGGGGAAAACATAAAGAAGAGGGAAGCGGTACATCGTTCAAGCTGGGGCTTAGTAATAACACTAATGGACAACAGTCGCACCAACAACATACTGCTCCAGTACTAGCGGCAGAAGAGGAAACTGAAGGAGGATGCCTTCTTGAAGATGAGTCGAAAGAAGAGAATTGAAGAGAAAAATATGTGCAGGCCTGTCGGCAATTGGTAAGTAATCATTCCAAATCTTAAAATAAACTGGAAACCTTACCATAATTTTTAAGGTTCGCCTGTTTTTTTAATTTTTGTTACTTCATAACTTTTTACTGGGTGAAGGCACCAACTTTGATGATTTTTTTAATTCGACTGATACTCGTCATGTGGTCCCATTGAATTGAGCGACAGTCACATTAAAATTTGTCCGATATTGGTTGCTAGACAACGATTGATGGTTAACATTGCTTTCTCTTTGAACAATACATGATCAGAACATCATAATGTTCTGATATTCTGAAAGCTTGCCCGTTGGTTCGGTTCATAAAACAATTTTCATATTCAAAGTTGTAACTCTCAACTTACCCAAATTGGCAGTAAGAACGCCGGCCATTAACATGGATATGACTGTTCCTAGAGAAGTGCCCGCGTACACCAAAGCAGCCATCACACTGCGCTCAGCTGGAGGCGCCCACTTCGACAGCAACACGTGCATTGCCGGGAACGTCACACCCTGGATTACATGACAGTATACACGTATGGACATGTGACCTTTCCGACTCCCGCGCATCTCGGTAACAATATAAAGTTATTGTGTCACGCATCTTATGATGCCACGCGGAGTTTAATGGGTTAATCAGTGATAGCCCAGCGGTTTTTACGTTGCTCTCTCAAACGGAAGTGCCTAAATTCCAGTGCACGCACCTCTAATTTTCAATGATAATGTACATATTATAAATTAATTATCACTTGCTTCGCGGTGATGCAAAAAATTGTGAGGAAACCTACACTTCTCTGAGTTCGACATAAGTCTGAGTTTAAGTCCATGAATGGAAGTAATGGTTATTGTATGCTATAATAACCTGATATAGCAGGGCAGGCGCGAATCCAGCCTGCGCATCGCGTACTGGGCAAAAATATTTCTACTAGAAAAGTAGTCGTTTCGATCAAACATTGGGAAAATGAGGGGGGTTTAAATGATAAAATGCTACACTAAAATCAAAACCTGTGGCAGACTAGTATTTTTTTTTGTTTGGTAGATATACATAAGTTCGAATTTAGAAACACTTTTCAGTAAAGTACAGATTTTAAAAAAATATTAGTAGTTGCCCTACAACGAAGGGGACATGACCCCCATGACCCCCCCTGATTCCGCGAATGTTGTATGGATCACTCAGTGTACTCAGACGATCTTTTGTAGACATAAAATTCTGTATATCAATGTGTAGTAAGTACTGATACGTACCCCTCCAATGCCTTCGCCTACGCGCATAAGGATTACAGCAACATAGTGAGCCTCCGCCATGACCGGCGTGAGGAGAGTACACAGCACATTGATAGTCACACTGAAGAACATCACCCATTTAGCTGAAAACAGTTCTGCTACTCGAGCCCCTGGAGACAAGAAAAAATGCTCATTAAAAACGACCGCTTGCCGCAAATCAACGTAAATGATCAAGATATTAAAGCGTGTCGTTCATTGCCCGGCAGCTTGTTTCGATCTCAATCGGTCGGCAGGAGGATGAGTGACCGCTAGTGGCAAAAATTCATGAGCGCTTCCGCGCTGCGGAGGGCACGTAAAGCAGACGGGCCCGGTTGTTAGCGGTTGATAGCAATCTTTAAGTCATATCGTAGGCCTTCGTTTGGCTTAAAAACATCTGACACATGGGTTGGCCATTAACCCCTTCAACAATCTATGTTGGAGCAGCACAAGGAAAAAGGATTTCGCATCCGTGCTTTTGATGGAATTGTTCTAAGGTGGTCCTGCGGAACGTGATCTGCAGACGTTTTCGCACTGCACTAATGCTTTTCAGATGTGTCGATCTTGAGACAATTTTGAATATGACAAGATTTCAGTATAATATACGTAATTTGTAACTTTATCGACGCTTGGATACGGCAGCGTCTGCGCTGTAGGAATAGATTATTATAATAACCCGGGTGCTCTCTTCCTACGATGTGGCGGTGCGAGTTCGTACATAAAATCACAGACAGTGGGAAATTGCCTTTATATAACGCCTTACTTCTGACACTTGTCTTGTTGTCATGCAATTAATAAACCTATCTTTTATCATACCATATATATAATAAATCTGTAACTGATCGCTGTCTGTACATGGAACATATAGGAGGAGAAACTTATAGGGGAGTTTGTAGTAAGGAATAGAACCCAAAACAACCATTTTTTTATTTTTGTCTGTCTGTTTATATGTTTGTTTGTGCTTTTGTTCGCGCTAACCTCAGAAACGGCTGATCCGATTTGAATGCGGTTTTTACTGATGTATTGAGCAAGGCTTGCATTGACACTAAGGCCTAAGGACACCAATTTTATTAAAATGGGTGCACAAATAAAAAAGATACGACAGTTGAAGAATTCCGTCTATACAAATTCCGCGCGAACAGAGTCGCGGGCTCAGCTAGTGTCGAATATGTATCTATGTAGTTTTTTGTTCATGTAATTTATTGTCTACAAAATTACAGTATACATCTTATCTTGTTAATCACAGAAGTTTTAATATATCTGTTGACCGATTGTAAATTAATTATAAATTATGTAGTTGAAAGTTCAGCTATTCACTATTGTATTTAGATTGAAATAGTTTAAAGAATATATAATTTTATATTGAATGGCTTGCAACAATTGAAATAATTTATAAATAATAATAGTATGCTAAAATGTCAATAGAAAATATGTGGAGGCATAGGAACCTTCTAGGGCTTATTGTGTTATTCATCTTAGCTGGCTCTGTTGATTTCATATGAAAAAAGATTTATAACTTTTTAGGGGTCCGTAGAAAATTCAAAACCCTTATAGTATCGTCATATCCGTCCATCTGTCCGTCAGCACTGTTGCGCAACTAGAAAGCTGTTGATATCATACATTACAAAAGGGGGATTTATA
>DWKC01000980.1:0-11026 GCA_018249195.1 Racta chiria
CTATGTAAATAATAAATCCAAACAACAAAATATTGGCGGGATAAGGAGCACTTTGCTTTATCTTTTAGAATTTTATCCCATACTTATACATCCCGTCTTCGACTCATTAGGAACTCCATCTCTTTCTCGCCTCGCTTCGTCCCTGTCTAGCTCGTCTTCGGAGGGCCATTTATCAATTCCAAATAACATGCCGGGACCTTTTCTCTCTTGTGTTTATTTATTTTTTACTTACGTTATCCTTCGGCGCACCGCTTGTTGCTTCCTTTTTGGCCCGAAATTGATTGTAAAGCAAAGTTAATGACGTCTATCTAACATAATGTAGCAGGGACTGATAATGCTAATAGTCTTGCGTAATGAGTAAATATTTGACGTGATATTGAACTCTGTTTGATCCTTGGTTCGTGTTAAAAATAGAAATGAGAATGAATGATAAAGTTAGGTATCGTAAATAATATGTTGTTCGAAGTTAATGACCGCGCAATCTTGATTTCATAATGCGTGGCGTGCAATAATGGTCGCATTTTGCGTGCTGAAGTCTCTATACTCTCTATACTCTTTAAAGGAACTTACAATTTCCTCTGCACTCGTTTCTGTTATTAAAACGTGTCTTTTTGTTCATCGCTTGCTGCCCTTACTCTTCTCATTATTTATTTGTCGTGAGCCCGCCCTCCCGCTGCTCCCGAAGTCTTCATTGCGACTTGAAACGAAATGGACCGAATTCTAAAGTTTCTTGCTTGAATTCAACAGTCGAACGCTTAGAATTTTTTACATAGCTCTCAATACTCGAGTCATTCGACGTCGTATGATTAGTCATTAGCTTTCTGGAGCGTAATTACATCACTGCGGGCTTTAAGAACAGTTAAATCCGTTATCTGTAGAGTTAATCGATGTCCCGCCGGCAGTCGGTGGGCTAGTCACTAATCATTCAAAATTTGGTCGTGATAAAGTCGATTCCGTGAACACAACAAATATTCGAAAGACGCTGTCCCTCAAGGGGGGTCTCCCTCGAGTTTCCCGTCTCGAGCAAATAAAGCGGCGTCCCTCTGAAATTAATTTCGTTTTGTTTCATCGTCTGGAGCCGAAGCATTTACATTGAATGCGGTCGGAGGCTGGCCGCTCGTAGGATATTTATGTAGGGGCCTGAGGAGTATGACGTGCGCATTATTCATACGAGATACAGAGAGACCATCTGTATATTATTTTTGCTGGTTCATCGGCTTTCGTCAGCCTCAGAACTCTTTTTACTAGCCCGAAATATTACAGTGATCATGTTTTTATTATTCCAACATCCGAAAGTAGAGCGCCTATACGATGAGTATAACGATTTATTTTGGCTTCAGCCTTTACTGTTGTGCATATTTTATGGAATTTAAACAACTTTTTAATAGTACTTTGAGTTTTAAAATGTAATATTGACGTTAGTTATCAAAGCTTATTCAAGAATGTTAACAGAATCTAAGAGTAGATGCACACTTATGCTCGGATAAATTTGCAGGCGAACAGGATACAAATCAAGGTGTGAAGTTAAATTGTTAGTGGCAATAAATGTAAGGCAGAGGTAGAGGTGCAATGTATCGGCTGCCATCAAAGTTTACGAGCGCAGGCGCCACGACGTCGATGTCCGTGATTGGATTCGCCACCAGTATTTGCAGAATTTCCTTTGCATTGCCAATGACAATTTCCTGTAGCGAGTCAAGCCTATAAATAAATCATAAAATTCATTGGTCGTAACAATATTTTATGATTCGCAATAAAGGGTTTCGCAGTTTAATTCATTGAATTAAATTCAGTGTTTCCAATTGTGTATTTACCTATGAAACTAAGAATACTGTAATTTGTTGAATCAGGAGTTTTTGTTTTAAATCTTTCTGATCGTAATACTGAAGTGGAGTTATACAGTTTATTCAGCCAGTCTCGCCCAGCGGTGTTTTATTTTATTATTTTAAGTAATTGTGTTAATATAAACTAAATCTATTGATGTGCAACAAAACCAGCTGCCACAAATACAATAGTTTTCTGTATTAGTGTATGTACTTGTGGTAGAAAATAAACGAGCTTATTATATTCTTAAGCATAATACTTAATGTAAAAATTACAGTTTTTAATTCTCTTTGCAGATCCGAAACCAGAAGACTCAGAAGGGACGCGATGTTACTGCAACACAGCGCAATGTGTTAGCACAGGCTACATGTGCCGGTCGAGACGTGGCGGTGGCTGCTACAGCGAGCTGCCCGCTAGGCGGCTCCACGCTAAACATGGATGCCTGCACCATCTAGCTGATACGTGAGTACTGGAATTCAATACTCTTTTATACTAACAAACCAAAATCTTGCTGTATTAATGTGATCTAGGATACCAATTCCATGTTGACACCCTATAGCAAGAGGCGAAAGAAGTGGTGGTAGGGTGATTATTATCTTTTTGTGAAACCCGTCTGGCTAGCTACCACCTTCTTTCTTGAGTCAGTCGCCAAACGATTCCCCATGTTCCAGCTGGAGCTTGACAGCTATAATAATAATCACTCATCCTCCTACCTATTCTTCTTCTGCCGCCCATCCTGAAGCGATAAGTTGTTGGTGCGTCCGGGGTCAGTTAATGTCGTTATTGAGTCTGGCTGGTAACTTCATGTACTGCTTTCCTTCTCGCTTTAACTTCGGAAGACGCCACGTTATTCACGCTTCTTACATTTTAATACCAATATCAATAATTCTATTTATGTTGTGTATGTGTTATAAATGTGATGGTATTCTTTAGAAGTCATTCAACTTAACGACATTCAATTTATGATTCCAGTATTTTAATAGTATTTTTAAGAGCATGTTTTTATATACTTTACTCTGTAATGCCTAATACATAATTTATTAAGATTCAAGATACCAAAATAATTAATTTATTCTTTCCGTACTTGTTTTTTGCGTATTCGTCGTAAGATGGAATACATGTTCGATTTAAAATTGGAAATGCTTCGATTCAGATACTATCAAGGAGATGGCCGTTTCGGAATTCCTGTGACTGATACATTTTAAGATCTTATCGCATCCAATTACAACTCCCGAACTAATTAACGTGAACTAAAAGGACTCTTAAAATAAACCGTTACGGTCCTTTTAAACATCCGTAAAAATTTGTTTATTAAATTTTATGTCAATTAATAAGATGTAATAAATCTGTAGCTGTTCGTTGTCTGTACATGAAAGATATATGGAAGAAATAGGAGGGTTTGTGTAAGGAATAGGACCCAAAACAACCATTTTTAGACTTTTTGACTATTTGTCTGTTTATCTATTGGTATGTTTGTATATGCCTTTGTTCGCGCTAATTTCAGAAACGGCTGATCTGATTTAAATACGGTTTTCACTGATCTATTGGGCTAAGCTTGGAGTGGGCACTTAGGGGTATTTTTATTGAAATCGGTGCAAATAAAAAAATCGTTTATACAAGCTCCGTGCGAACAGTGTCGCGCACACAGCTAGTGTATAATAAGATTACCATATTATTCGCATTAAATATTTAGGTATACTTATTGTCTCATACAGATGCATTCATTTACAAATATTTTTTATAGCTTTCTAATTATGATTTGTTTTTGAAGCCACGAAGGGATTCCTGTGTTCCTTGTTGACTCTCATCGTAGAATTAATTAACTATTCTTTTGTTGGGCGCGTCACTAAGACACGCATTGTCATCCATCAATTTTGCTTATCATGCTTGAGAACCCCGGCTCGCCTTACTAAATATCTAATAGGCATTCCGAATACCTTCAATCAATTTGTCTTCGGCTATTTCGAAATGATTCCGTGAGTCCGTGACTCTTTCATCATCTCGTGCAGTGTGTATAAACAATTACATAATCTATACGATGTATCGAGCCGGCGAGTTTAATTTGAAGGAATACCATTATCGAGTCTTTGTTCTTCGTCCAGTTCAATAATTCATTGATAGCTAATTATGCAGAGGAAGGCTCCGTCCGTTTTTCTACATCAGAATTGCCTCAGTCGATTATCTTATTCGCGTCGTCCCGGGCCCTGTTCTGAAACTGGTTCCGTCTACGAGGCACGCTCGCCTTTATTTGCTTTGAGCGATTTTTGTTCGTTTTTGGCAATCTCTCCGTCCATTATCTTCGTTAACGATCGCCGAGTCAGTCGCTGAGATCACGATCGGTTTCAAATTGAAATTCTTTGCTTTTATCGCTAATTAATTTTGTCGGGAGTTGTTTATAGTTTATAAATTGCGGCATCGGATCTTTGTCCTCGTTTGTTAAGATAAGGGTGACGGTGGATGGCCGGGGTTGGGTTTGAGGTCGGGATCCTAGATAGCGCGGCCGCCGACCCGATCCATGCGTCACATTTAAATCAACCAGCCCACACGATTCTACTCCTTATCTCGAAAACATTAACGCCTGAATTGCGTGAATATAATCGAACATAAGGCATTGTGGTGTCTTATGATTTCAGATAATGTCACATCTCTCCACCATAGATAGCGCATATTTTACCCTTTTGTCGTTTCTATTATTCTTCATCTGATAAACCGTGGTTTATTATTTTAGATTGTTTTACTTGAGCTTAATGTGTTTACAATACTTGATGTATCTCATTAATCTGCTGCGATGCTATATTTATAACTCTTTTACTTCAGTGGCAGTGACTCTGGAACTCCTTAGCTGTTTCAATTCGCCGTGTTCAATCACTAGGCTCTTTAATAAACCACGTGAAGAACATTACTTAACATTATAATCACCGATGGTAATAATTTAATCTACATCCTTATCCTTAATCCACTTTCTACTTTCCCTTATTCCTATACTTTTGTAAAATTGTACTTTTCTGTAAACTATCCTATTTTTCTGTGTTATTATATCCTGACATTGTTAATCTAATCATATATTTCTGCGTACCCTTTCCCATATTTATAACTCTATAAATCGGGACATCCTGGCACAGGAATTAATTTACCTAAAAGGATGTCCCAAATACACATAATAAAATTGTAACTCATTTTATGCAATAAAATATTTTTCATTTTTTTCATTTTTCAGTTTGTAGGTTGTCTGGAAGAGATGGCTAGTGATAAGACCGCCTAGTTGTATTAAATCTCTGTAAATAAATGTTTCTGTAATTTTATTATAAGTGTACAAAAAAGACGATTTGTATTGTATTGTATGTTCGTAATATTTAATACGCAACGGCAATCTTTCTTTATTATCTACGCTTATTACAATTGATATAGATGTCATTGTACTGATGTACTATCCTACTAATATTATAAATGCGATTGTAAGTTTGTTTGTTACGCCTTCACGCGAAAACTACTTAACCGATATGAAACTTTGTACACTTATTTTTTTAGGTATTAGAAGTAACATAGGATAGTTTTTATATAAAAAAAATGTTTTTTAGCGGGAAGTAATATTTTTTTTTGTTTAATTTAAACGGCGGGCACAGCTAGTATATCTATAAATGCATTTCTGTTACATGTACTTCTTGAACTCGTCTTAATACCTTCTATAGTGGAAGAAACTTGTTGAATACGTGTCGTAATGTCTCATTCATATGTAATACAGTCTATGAAATAATATCACCTCTCAAAACTCGCCTATCTAATATTTGTTATTATATTTTGTTCTGAAATGAAGTTCTTTTTACAAATCCAAAGTTATGTCTACAATATTATGAGCAACTTTCGTTGCGGTGCTGAGGATGTCAATATCTTAGGATTACACGTGTGGTCTTTATTTAGTTTAAGAGGGAATAGAATGTGTTATTATTATTATTATGTTAATTTTGTATAAGTCAACACTTAAAGTAGGAATTGAGTAATTTAGTTATTTTACTGTTTTCCATACTTGAGAGTTTGTTTTTTTATTAGCTTATTTGCTTTAAACTATCCTACACAACACATTTTTTTTTATTATAATTTTATTAGCTGACTCGACAGACGTTAGTCTGCAAATTTGATTATCATATAACCATGTCGGGTATATCAAATCTTCAAATTTAAGCTTAAATTTAGTAAATATTCGACATATTAAATAACTTTTCTTAAGAAAGCATTTCAATCTCTCCAATAGTTTCGCTGATTCCTTAGTGTTCCAATTTTTCACTTTTAGTTTCTCAAATATTTTAATACTTATTATTCTATTCCCGACGGAGACCAATCCAAAAACACAAAAATCAAAACTATTGGTCCAGCTGTTCTTCAGTTATAAACGGTGTAACTAAAACGACTTTGTTTTTTATATTTATATAAATATTTATATACAAATCTATATTTGTATTTAATCCCTTAAGACTCATCGCTTGTTGAAGTTGTGATTTGCGATGTTTGAGGGGGGATAATATTAATATCATCCACTTATTGTACTATGGATTTTGTAGCCATGTGCCTTTATTCATAAAGTGAAAGATGATACATTACGATATTTACTTATTTTACTAAACTAAAAAATACAAAGCCACTAGCGACATCTGTAATTTGAAAATAGAACTACGTATTTATTTGTTACTAGCTAATCCCTAGAATCCGTTCGCGCTTAATTTGTATAGGTTTTTTTAAATTGTCATATATTTTTATTTGTGCATAGATTTTAATAAAAATGCCTCTAAGGGTCAATCCAAGCTTAGCCTAATACATCAATGAAAACTGCATTGAAATCGGATCAGCTGTTTCTGAGATTAGCGTTAACAAAGGCACAGACAAACAGAAAACAAACAAAAATTCTAATAATGATTGTTTTGTTTGATTCCTTTGACATTGAAATGACAATATTGAGAACAGAATGTTGCATTCTAATTGGTCCTTTTATGAAAACATTTTTACAAAAGTATTTCATAAATCTTCATTAGTTTTTATAAATCCGCAATCGTTTGATACAAGAATTCCAGTCATCAGAATGGCTAAACGTTTTAGCTTTGAGTATTAAAATGTTTAATCAAATATTTGGAATGGCCGAATGGCACAATGTGTTCCCACGAGAAACGACAGAAGTATTCAAATTAGTTATCTGTGTAAGTTTATAGACGCGGCGCTGTAGGCTTGCTGCGTACTGGCCATAAATAATTATGTGTCTTGTTTGTTTATTGTTGAATATATACTGATTTAAATCAATTACTGGCTTACCGTGTAGCTACTTTCAGACCTAGAGGTCCGCCATCGCCAGATGCTCAATTTGTGTCGGAAATCCTTACAGCCTCAATAACTCAATGACGTCACGATCGCTAATGAGAACTACAAGGAACAACGGTGCTTCTGAGGGCATTCGGTACTGGTTTTTATGATGGCCGTCGGTAAGCCTTGTCGGAGGCCTTCGGGGGTCATAGAGATATCAGACATCCCCTCCACCAACCCGTATTGGAGCAGCGCGTCTCTTGGTCTACTCAGTAGAGGGCCATCGTAGCTTTTAAGTTTTTACAGTTGATAATCAAGATGATGTGAAACTAAAACTCATGGATTTTCTTGGACCCAAGTGTTTTGACAGGCTCGTTTTCAACAATAGATTGTTACTTAGCGATAGCTTTCCTTAAAAGGCAACGAACCGTTCATAGGGCGCCGCGAAATTATATACAGCAGAATACAGCATCGGAGATTTACTTCAAAGAGTTGTTTCTGCTTCGATATTTCGTGAATGGACATTGCTTGGCGTTTCTCTCCTTTTATTTCACAATATCTTCGTAATCTCAAACATTAAGCAAGTACTACTACTTGTAGTTACTTGTAGTAATACTTCCGTGCTGTCTATTTGAGATCATGTTAAAAATTATATAATATTAGAAATCAGCATCATCCTGCTACTTCATCTTACATCCTACTAATAAATCCTTAAAGGCATAAGTTTAAGGCATAGCATTAATAGCACACTACTGAGCACCAATCTCTTGTCATAACTGTGGAGGTGCATATTCCACCACCCTCGGCTCAGTGAAGTCCAGTGGGAATTGATGGAGAAGCTTGTGACTAACAAAGCTGTCTTAAGTTTTGACCGGTGGCCGCCGACTAAGCTTAGCAACATTGATATTATGTAACTTTATTTATATTATTGTGTTATATATTTGTATGTCATGTAATGACAAAGTGTACAGGGAAACTTCTTTGTAAATGTGTTAACATCATTGTACCTGCACTTACGACAAATAAATTGATTTGATTGGTTATGATTTGATTTGATTTGTTATGATTTGATTCGATTGGTTATGATTTGATTTGATTGGTTATGATTTGGTTTGATTCGTTATGATTTGATTGGTTATGATTTTGATTTGCTATACAACGATAACTACCACAAACTAATGCGAAATTATATTGTACCGTGTAATTGTACCACGATAATGGCAGAACCATCCTCGTTCCGCACCTTCTCTTACTTAACTGGGCCGATCACTTCAAAACGACATAAGTCGCAAGCCAATGAGCGCTTAATAATAAACAGAACTATCTCAAATTGCACGTACTCGCAATTAACTTAAAATTCGTAATGCTCACCTCAAAAGTTCCGGTAGACATGTATTTATCGTACTGGGCCACAAAGCAAAATTGAAGGAATTTTAAAATGTCACTGAGGACTATAATCGTACAGACGTACAGAATGCATCGTACACGACAAGTAATTGAAGTTTAATGTAAATTTCATGTTTTTTCGTGAGAACGGTCTCTATGAATCACAACCACTTATAATTCAGCGCATGTTCGTATTACTCACAGGCTGGCTCTGGTACATGTAAATGTGGTGGAGGTATAATGGACGAGTTGAAAACAGTTCTGGAGACTTGTCACTTCAGTGAGCTTGTAGTAACGGACACTATTTTAACTTCTGCCAATGTCGTCATTTGGCTTTAATTCAATAATGGGAATCCAGTAATCCATACTGAGCGGTCTCTCGTCGTAACTTGGACTAGTGGTTAGTAAACTTGACTGCGCAACCGAAGGCCGTGGGTTCGATTCCCACCAAGGACAATTTTTTCTGCGATGAACTCTTCTCGTTCTGTGTGTCTAGGTGTAAAAATATCTATTTAAATATGTATTTAAAATATATATATATGTATGTTTATCAGTTAACTCATTACCATAGTACAAGCTGCCGCTTAGTTCGGGGTGAAATGGCTGTATGTTGTTTAAAGATATATATGCGACTCCGTTCGCGCGGAATTCGTATAGACGGAATTCTTTAAATTGTAATATGTGTTATATTTGTGCATCAATATTAATATAAATAACCCTAAGTGTCAATCCAAGCTTAGCGCAATACATCCGTGAAAACCGCGACCAAATAGGATCAGCCGTTTCTGAGATTAGCGCGAACAAAATCACAGACTGGTTAAAAATGGTTGTTTTGAGTTATATTCCTTACTACAACCCCCCTATAAGTTGCTTCCACATATCTTCTATGTACGGACGGCGATCAGCTACAGATTTATTGTATATATGAGATGATAATTGAGAAGGCCTCGAAGGATAACGTAGGGCATGGTAGGTCTGATAATTAATTATTTCATTATTTCTATTAAGTCCTCGTAATCCAATAATAATCATTGTAGACGAAAATGTCTCTGTTCTTATAGTCTTCATGTTACCATTAGTGATAAATAGCTGTTTTCAATGCGATGTGATGTTTAAATAGGAAAGTTAATGTCTAACACTCGTGGCTATACAATGCAACGTTCTCCAAGTGAAATCCGTAGTAAGAAGATAAATATTGTTCCTTGCAATTTAACCTAAATAGTAACCTAAATAATATATATATTACATATATATATATATATATATGTAATGTGTATAAACACAAAGTAACAAACGACACTTAAATTTAATAGTCTAATTTCCAAACGTTAAATATTTCCAGGGAAGTGGAGGCGTTAACGCACTGCCAGAACGCGCCGTCACACGGAGGGCCCCCGCCCAGAGAGCACTCGCTGCTACTCTGCTGCTTCAGGGACCTCTGCAACCATGAGGACAGCCCCCTCGCCCGCAAGAGGCTCAACCTCACTGCCCACGATATTGGTAAGGGCTACGAATATTGTTTACAAAACATTCTGAAGACGTACTAAATAAATGGATTAAACTATTAGATTTACTTGTAACCGACAAATCCGTTTTGGCGGATAATGTCCAAATTAAAAGATATTAAATTTTCGCTACTCAAATTATGTAGGCATATCAGAGTGCAATCGTATCTTTTGACTAGATAGACAATTACATATATAGAATTTACAAATGTCTTATCCCGTTATTTCTTTGAAATTTGAAAACTGTACAAGTTCAGATTAACAAAAAAATATTTTTTAGGCTTGATTTAAATTGGATAGAAATTCGAACTTTCTAAAATGGTTGAAATATCTGTTAGCTTTTCAAATTTTTTTTTTGTCCTGCCTTTTCTGTATGTACAAACGGTACTGTCTGCGTTCAAATTATTTTTAATTGAGATTGGATTGGCTCCCGAATGTAATCGTGATGCAATACTCAAACAGTTATAGTTTACAAGTGCCCGCTGACTCATGGCTCTCGGCTCCCAGTGTGTTTATATTAGATAAGAGCTCTAGAATAATATCGTTGTTCAGGGAAACATGGGTGAGCGCTGATTTGTGCGAACTCTCGTAAAGCGGGATCGTTTTGATAACAATTTCCAAGAAATTCTATAATAAGCTCTACTGTTGCTAGATCTCATGTAATTGTTCTAGTTAAGTTATAAAATGCGTATTACATTAGAGAAATACCTAACTGTTTTACGTCTAAATTGCTCACTATTAGTATTATTAAGAACCAAGACAAATGTTATGAAATGATATGAGCAACATAGTGACGATATACCTGGATAAGTAGGACTTTTTGAAGAGTTTGGATCCATGACGTTGGATCCAAGTCCAGTCAAACCGTGATCAGCATTTACCCATTGCTAAAATTTCGAAATAATCTTGGTTGGGTCATAAAAACTGGATGGAAAGTGAATGAACTGGATTCCTTGATACATCCCCTTCTGAAGGATGCGGTTAGGCTTCTCGAAAATGGTTTCTATGCTACAACGATACTTCCTGTT
>DWKC01000981.1:0-11017 GCA_018249195.1 Racta chiria
TTTCAGAGGAATCGGTCAAGCCGTTTCGGAGGAGTATCGAGACTAACATTCTGACACGAGAATTTTATATATAAGATTTATTAATTATACTAATTAAAATAAAAATGCGTATGTTTATCAGTTATCTGACCACCATTATACAAGGTAACGCTTAGTTTGGGATCAGATGGCCGTGTGTGTGTTGTCACGAGATATTTATTTATCTATTTTTGAAAAATAGCTGGTCTTATCTGTTCTCTGTAATTGATTACAATGACTGTTAGAATGGATACTAATTTCTATACACCGAGCAAAACTCGGCCGATCAAATACTGAATATTAAAATGACCAAAAAAGTCGGTAAATAATAATCATAATACTTTGTCCTTATTTGTATGCAAAATTTTCAGTATCTTATTCTTATATGATGTATGTCATTGTTGGATTATTTACTCATTAAAATATGAATAATCACAAAGCTATTTTAACGTGAAGATATATCGATATCCTGGTACCGTTATTATGATTTAACGAAATGACATTCAATTAATTATAATTATAATTGACTAATCAATTTGATTATTATTTTAAGCGCAGAAGCAGAATTGTTGTTTACATTTTCCATAAACATTGATTATATCCACTTTTATGTAATTTTTGCTAAATTGGAATATAGGTAAATAATTCAACGTCTACATAGCGTACAGCTCGAATTAGAAAGAACTGTTTCTGGTGAAACATTAGTCAAACCCACCTTATATTGTACACCGCGTTCGTTATACTGACTAATAGCATCCAGGAGTCCTTATTCACTGGCAGCAGTATTTCATGTTAATGATATTAATTACAAACTGTGCCCGTTGCTTCGTCCACGTTGTGAATTTAACAAAAAAGTTATTGTTTACTTTTCTGCAAACTAAAGTGATGAAGTTACTCCTTATTAAACCAGCTATCTGTAAAAATATTTTGGTATGTACCGTGTATACACACATACACACATATGCATTGAATAAAAGTCGTAATTTTAATATTACACACAGACACTCCAATTTCATATATTTGTAGAGATAATTTAATTAATTAATAAGTTACAATATCTACTATATTAAGTTAACAATTCATAATATTAATGTCGAATGTTTACAATGGTCAAAAGCTGTTAGCAATTTGTGGACCTTTAAATGAAATATGATGTGGTGCGATTTTGAATCGACCAATCACGGTGGTATATTTAGATGTTCCCCACCTCTCTTACCGCCTTTTGACTGAATTGATTGTTACTAGAAAATATACTATTAGGCTTATAGACTAAAAAATATTGCAGTAGGCTATGTGCTCTTTCTAAAAAATAATTTCTGCATTTTCATCGTTTTTTTTAATTACTCTTGATTGGCT
Source organism: Racta chiria (assembly GCA_018249195.1). Classification (NCBI taxonomy): domain Eukaryota; kingdom Metazoa; phylum Arthropoda; class Insecta; order Lepidoptera; family Hesperiidae; genus Racta; species Racta chiria. The sequence goes on from DWKC01000981.1 coordinate 1,375, forward strand.
GTACCTATTTGCGTATTGGTAACGATTACTTTATACCTACGTATTGATTAATATTAAAAAAATATTGAATTTTCCATACTATTTATATAGCCCTACAAAAATATGAGTCATATTCACAACGCAAGCTTTTAACAGTATTTTTATTTTAGCAATCGAATGCAATGAGATACTGGGATGTAAGCCCACGAGTATGCGTTCATTTTCAGTATATACATTCAACGTTTGTATTTTATAAATATTAGGTTAAGGGTAGCTTGCACTTCATCGCTATAATCAACCAACATTTACGAAATGTTAAAAAAATCTTCATCAAAATGTGAAGACTGTTTTGTTGTACTGTAGCAATATAATCAGATATTCCAATGTATATTGTATGCTAACCTTGAAATATGGTTGTGAAGAATGTGTATCGAGTATAATTTTATTCAAACTGCGTGGATTTTTGCGAACTTTACCATAGTAAAACTCCGACATATATCATGATATGTCGGAATTTTGATCTAATTGTATGGACTAGTCTCTAGACCATCTAGACTCTAGCCTGTCGTAAAATAAGGGCCGGGAATCCTTGGCTTTTAGGTGATACAAGTACCCTGCTTTGTGACTACTTTCTAACTCGAGAGATCTCTTCCCTCAATGATAGCTGTAAGTGCTTGCCTATCCTTCTTATTCTCGCACGCACAACTTACTAAAGCTAACAGATGCTTATTTGAATATTCAGTCCTATCTCTCACAAATTCTTCTAACTCATTTCTGGGTAGGTAGTAAGCCTTGACATACCTATCTACATAATCCTGATAAGGTATCGGTTTTAGCCCAGAAATCTTCTCGACTTTTACGAAAAGCTGCCGATAATCCAGCTGCATCAGACCTCTACCACCGTTAGAGCACTTGGTCGCATTGGAGAAGCCTTCGACTAGAAGATGCACAATGAATTTTGACACCATTGCCCAAATCGACTTCAAGAGTTCGATATTCAAGGTCACCCTGGTAGAAATGTTGTCCAATCGCAACGCAAATACTTGGATCTTTCGAACTATCATGTCTACGTAAGGACTGTGTTCTACAGCGACACTTTTGACATCCCATCGCACTTGAGACATGGCTATCAATGCCGACCTAGCGTCTACAGCTTTCGAAGCCGGGCACATATATACGGGCATTCTCAAGTCTACAACCACGGCTAGCGTGTTATCCTTAAAATGTTCTAAGATCATTTTCTGATGAGTCGCCACTATTGATTCTAAGTACGGTTGTAGAAGTTCAAATTGCTTTGCCAGGAATATAACCGATTCTACGGCCACTATTCTCTCACTCAAACCATGAAGATTGGCTTCCGAGTTCATGTCTAAATGCTGCGGCACTGTTGGACATTCAAAAGCTTTCGCAGCGTCGTCTGCAGAAGCATTTATGTTGTTAGAAATTCTCTTCAGAATTATATTCAGTCTTGAAGTATACAAAGTTGATGACGCAACCTCTAAGTCCGATGTGAAAAACAAATGCACTGCGTAAAAGTAGTAGTCAAAAAGTTGATTCATTAACATTATTACTTCTAACGAAATCTGAGGTAAGTATCGGCTGATTTGCAAATATTGCCCACAATTTCTTAGCACTGAGAGTGTAGTATTCGTCACTATAACACTATCTTTAACCTTGGAAGGACTTAATGGTGCTTTATCATTTGTTGTCGCATATTCATGTCTGTCTGTTTCTTCCACATAATCCCTTTTTAGTTCTTCTGGTTCGTCGTCCGAATCTTCGCTTCCTTCCGACTCGGGTTCTATCCCAAATATATCATCATTTGTAATGTTTTCATTCCGGAATATCTCAAATGGCGTCCTAGACGTTTTCTGATTAAAGTATTTTGAGATATATACACTATCTTCCTGCGAAGGTACTGAAGAAGTTGTATCAGATTGAGCACCAGACTTTACCGATAATGTCGCATCTTTAAGCGGGTTCAAATACTTCTTAAATTGCTTAAACTCTTGCAAGTTGAGAACATTGAAAGTTGATTTGACAGGGCATTGTTCCCAACCTTCATTCTCAAGAAATAGTTTGAGTTCCTCCATCCTCCCTCTATGATAGTTTTTGATATAAGTAACACTCTGAGTCTTTATGAAATCTTGCAGCATATCAGATGTGTCACCACAAAATACTTCAGCTACTTGTGTCAACTTTCTTAATATGCCCAACATTTGAATGAATTTCTCGAAAGGATACTCCTCTAATCCTGAGCTTTTTAGAAATGTTGACACTTTCGCCTGAACGTCATGCCATATCCTTACTAATCCTGCTTTTAGTTTCTGCCTAATGTATTCCCTACTTACATTTTTCTCTATATCGGAAGCGTTACTAGACACGGAACCTTCTTCTTTATCGTGCTTTGAGTGCCAATTCACTAGAAGATAATAACTACGCATCACTTGGAATAGATTTTCACACAAGTTCAACAGACACACGTGAGCCTTATTCGTGGGAACGGATTGACACATTTCCTGAAACTTTATTTCTATTGAAACCTCCCCGACAAATGGCTTAATTGCTTCAATAGCCGATTCGTTCACTGCTGAAGAGTAATGCATATGCAACTGTTCCATTGCTGCCTGCGTTTTCCCTAATAGATCGTAAGCTTTCTTCAATTTCATGAACGTGTTCTCATCGAAATTGTAGCAAATACTTGATAGAACTGAGTCAAGTTTTTCCTCAGTCATATCTAGCGTGTCTTGAAGCCGTGTCGCAAGATCTGCTATGCAGGTGTATTCCTTGTGATTCGCTGCCGCTTTTCTGCTTTTAAGTATAAGTTCAATTGCTTCATAATACTCTTTTCTGCTTATTAATTCAGCGACATCTTTCTCAACACTTCTTAAACTTCGTAGCAACTCCAGCGATTTGAGAACTGACTTTATAATCTGTCTCTTTCTAACGTTCGCGAGGATTACAAAAGTAGATATGGTGAGATGATTTGAAGCAGTGCGTAGGTTTTCTCTGGCCTTCCTACACGTTTCTAAAGTAGTTGCCAGCTGTTCTCTAATATTCTGTATTTCGGCAAACTCCCGATCACAATTGTCACGCTGCTGAGATATGAGATGAAGAGCCTTTCCTGATACCACCTATAACAAAGACTTTATTTTTAATGGAACTTAAAAGTAGAATTATAAAATATTCAGAAGCGTTAAAAAAAAGACAGTTTTAGACACGTCACCTGTTGTTGTCGCTTTAGTTTGGTGAACATGCGTTCGATGGCATCGCAATGCGCCGGAACGGGGGCATGTTCCAAGGCGTACCGCGCCGCATCGATCTCCGACGGGGGGGAGAAGTATACGTTCTCAATCTCGCGGAGAACCTGATGATACAATATGAAAATCTGGGATATTTTACTACAATAGCGAATTAATTATCTGTAATGTTATCTGGCGACGACTCACAATATGGTATGGTGATGATACAGAAACCTAATTTTGGTTTCTCTCTTACATTTGCGGCGTCAAATCTATATTCCCCTGCTGCCCTATTTGGTTGTTGTCAAAAAAGTACATATTTGAAATATCATGCATTAAATCCAGAAAGAATTCTAGTTCGCTCCTCCTGGGTTAGAAACTGATAATATTAATTAATACAATATATTTGTAAAGTGTTCGATTATTCTGACAAGTCAACATGTTAAAAGGATGGTAGATCTTCTTCTAACTCTTGCATCAAATCAGCTACCAAATGTATTCCATCTAAGGGCTCCAGAGGCATTTCATTTTTGATTGCACCATGACGATCATGGCAGTTGCAGATACATATTTGTTTTTGAGTTATGGTTGTTAATTCTGTTGTCAATGTTGCGACATCCTAGTTCAGGGGTATGAGTGTGTGTTTCATCTATTGTCCATGCTGCGTAATAGGGTATCCTAGTGCAGGTGTATGAGTGTGTTTGATCTGTTTTCAATACTGCAACTTAGGGTATGTGTGTATTTCTGGCCAATAACATATCTATTTGTATTTCTTTTCGTGTGGCACCTCTGTTAATCTGTCAAATGTCTATGATGCAAAACAATTGACCAACACACAAACACTTACCTCAAGATCGGCAGCAGAGTGGGCGGCGCTGAGCGACCTGGAATTGACTCCTGGGGGTCCATGTCTATTCTCCACTCCATCTTCAGACAGCATGGTTTATGCTGAAATAAGTTTCAAAAAATGGCGATATTTATAGAGCTACGAACATAGTTTTCCTGTGATATAAAGAACTGTTGTTAAAAGTGTAATGAAGTCTCCTTGAGTCCTGGCAAACATGACATTTAACTAGTTTATACACAAGCATATCGACACCAATATTTCAACCCAGATCATCAACCCATCATGGCTCGACTGAGCTCAGTAAAATAGTAAAAATTTAATGTCTTGTTTATTGTTTTCTATGACAGTTATAGTTATCGTATAAAAACTTCAATTTACTTACGTTAAAAGTAGAGCCCTGTGACAGATGTATTGACAATGTAATCTTATGAAATGGATCACATGTCAGACATACATCAGACAGACACACACACACACACACACACGCACACGCACACGCACACGCACACGCACACGCACACGCACATGCACACACACACACACACACACATATAATATCTTATAAAATTAAGATAAAAGTTTAATTTTATATATTATTATTTTTATTTTCTTGGATTTTTTGTTAATTATTCGTTTTCTTTTAATCAGGCTTTTATATTACGTCTTCTAGATGTAGAAGAGAGAGTTCTTCTGGCACAGGTATTCAAATACTTAAAAGAAGGACTCGACACATTTTTACTTAAATCTGCAATTTATTTCGATGATTAAATGATTATTATTATTATATGTGCACCCTGTGCAAAAGGAATCCTGAAATTAATCTACCATTTCCCTTAGTAATTCGCTTACCGTTTCAGCTGAAATGCTGAAAGTGTCTTGCGTCAGTCCCATGTGATCAACAAAGTAAACCAACAGAGGTAAGATCGGTACGAGAATGGGTGAATAATGATAGATTATTATCTATATTTTGTCATCCTCATGGAAGTGTCAACTGCCGGCTTGTACTATTGTAGGTGATGACTAGTGCTTAAAAATCATGAATGCTTCCGTGCTTCAGAGGGCATGTAAGAACGTTAGTTCCAGTTGTTATTATTAGAGAAGCAAAGGAGTTGTTGTTAGGTCTTTAGCGGCATTAAACAATCCGACACTTGAGGTAGCCATTAACCCCTCCACCAATCCACTCAGGAGCAGTGAAGTATGCTCTAGGCCTTCATAGTTACGAAGAGACCCAGACGTTTCTGATGTAGACGTTTTAAGTCTTTTAAGACATAAGTATGCTTTATTTATTTTACAGCTGTGAAATAAAACATGATTTAATGTAAAACATGGTATGGTATTTACTTGAACAAATACAGACCTTGAATAATATCCAAACACAAAAACAATTCAAGTCACCACCTTATTTTAAAATTAACGCAACATTTTAATACTGTAATTTACAAACGATTAAAACATTGCTTTTCAAACATGAGAAATTAAATGAGGGATAAAATACTTTTTCCATCTATTTCAAGTTACTAATCGATTTGAAAAATGTAAGCACCATTTATCAGCAATTTATACACAAACAGTGGAATTGTCTTTCACCAACTTCACCAAAACGTTAGGTTCAGAATCGAAAATTGCATTTTTGATAGTAATATTTACTATTTGTAGTAAAATAGTGTCCTTACATGCATAAAACACTATGCTCCTACCGGAGATTGTGTGTCTAACATTTTTATAAAATTACGTGTCGTAATAAAACACAAGAATAATTTGTAATTTTTTAGTTGTGACATTTTAGACATAGATTGTCAATGTCAGTCGTAATTTTTTGACAGTAATTTAGTTACGCACATTTTGCGCAAGGCGCGACATGTATCCACAGACTAGGTAGAAATACATATCGTAATGACAAACAATTACAAAAAAGTTATCCGCTGCACGGAGAAAGCCATGAAAACCACTTTCTTTGAAATCCAATCACGTCTCAAAGACGTAGATAGTGTTACTATTGTTTATGTATATCGATGGTGGTGGTCAATTACTATCAGAAGACCCGTTTGATTCTCGACCTCCTTAAGAAGTAATGTATAAATATATTATTGACATAATATAAGTTCGCAAGAAATGTGATTCGGTGAGAAATCTCCCGTGAGCTTATTGCTTTGATTTTGTCTGTGGTTCAAGACTTCTAATCTGATTAGTCTGTGGCATTAATACATCGGTGTTGGCTGAAGAACACGTTTCCTATGCCTATATTCAATTCATATTTCTGAAAGAAAACACAAGTGCTTGACGTCATGATAAAGATGAATATTTAGTGATCGTAAATTAGTTATTAGTGGCGTTTAGTGTGGACAAATATTAATGTGTTTAGTGAAATAGTAAAAATGGAGACTGAATGGATAGCAGAAGATGCATCAGCACCTCAGGTACAGTTCACAACATCAAAGTGGAGCACTGAACTAATGTCACGGTTTGCTCCGCCATTTTTGGTTTCCAACACCTTTGCTTTGTAAAGTCCTAAGTATGCAAAGTATTTTTCCCTGTATAAATGTATTAAATATGTGAAAACCACTTCAACATATTCATATCTATTAACGTTAATGCGATCTCGATGTGTTATCTTTACAATTTTTGCCTTATTAGCCTGCAATGCAGTCATTTCCATCAGATTTTTTTTTAACCCAATTTTCACTTTGAAGCCAATTCCTTGTTACCTTTTCCTTGAAAACATAATCATTTCTAGTTTCTTTTCGCATCAATGCATTACATTAAATTTTGTAAGGACTTTTTTACTCAATTTGTGATGGTTCATAATTTTGGAATTACATTTTATAACCGCAAATTGATTGTTAATTCTACCTTCATACTATTTCCCTAAATTATCTTTATTTGCAGTTATAATACTTAGAATAGATGATTCATTTCATTCCTAATTATAGATAATTATTATTCCGAATTCTTAATTATTTTGTTTCACTAAGATAGGTACTTTCTACTTAAGTAGGCCTCTGATTTCGCAATCAGACTTAACCTATGTGCTTAATTTATAGCCATATTGTGCCTTGGCATAGCAATTGTAAATAAATATCTTTTTAAAATAAATACATGGGAATCTTTCCTGCTACAATTATAACTAATAACTTAAGTAATCATTTACCCACCCATACCTCTGTCGTAGAGGGATTTCAAATAATTCTATGTATTAAAATTTTGTACTGTATAAAGTCTGCTCAGAAAACTTTCTCCTAAACCATGCTGGCAGACTAGGGTGTTGTAAGAGGCTCAGGTCTTTGTGGATGAATCTCTTTGTGAAACCCATCTGGTAAACTACCACCCTAATGCTTGATATCATATTTGCCGTGAGCTGCCGGGGGGCTTGAGAGCCAGTTCTCCTTTTATTCTTCTTGTCCTTCTGTCATCCTCCTTCCCATTCTTCATCTGTCACCTGTCCTATAGCATTATGTTGATATGTCTGAGAGGGCATTAGTGTCGTCTGATTGAATCTGGTAGCTTCAGAGATTTACTGCTTCCCTTTAATTTTCGTCTTCCCTGCATATGTGACTTCATTCCTTGCAGTCAATGTATTAGTGACACCCCTGGTGTTGTTAATGACCATGGCAGTGATCTATTTGTTTGTTTGCCTGCTTACAAATAAAATAAAGAAAACTTCATAAACATGTTGTCAAGATTTTGTATCTCAAATTGAGATAAACCTTGGTTTCTCACACTCTGAGATTTCAGTCGGTAGTGGAATGTAACTTTTGTCAATCATTATTTAGTAAATCAAAGTTGTTTTCAGAAATAGCAAGCAGATTTTTTAACCCTTATCTTAACTTATTTAAATCTGTACATATCATACATACAATTAATCTGTAGCTGATGTCTGTACATAGAAGATATGTGGAAGAAACTTATAGGGGGGTTAGTAGTAAGAAATAGCACCCAAAACAACCATACAATTTTTAACTGTTTCTTTGTTTGTCTGTTCGCAATAATCTCAGAAACGGCTGATCCGAATTGAATGCGGATTTCGCTGATGTGCTAAGCTTGGATTGACACTTAGGGGTATTTTTATTGAAATCTATGCACTTTAAAGAATTCTGTGTATACAAATGCTGCGTGAACAGAGCCTCGGGCTCAGCCAGTTAATAATGAAACATAACTTTATTCTTATTATGTTTAATATAATATAACCCAAACTAAGTGTTAGCTTGTGCTATGGTGATCAGACAACTGATAAACATACATATATATTTTTTAATACATACTTAAATAGATAAAATTACACCCAGACACACAGAACAAACATTCATGTTCATCACAGAAAAGTTTGTCCTGGGTTGAGTTTACAATTGTAATTACAAGTGTACAATTGAAATATTATATTCTGTGGATTGACCACAGGCTGACTGGTTATTACCGCTTCACGGTACCCAGACCGTGAAATTATCTAACCTGAACACAATAATTACTATTCATACACAAAACTCTTCCTTATTTATTACGTGGTAAAGCTTTTGATAATCATAATAGTTCAATTGCATGATTTTTTGTTTGGTTTGTATGTTCAGGAAATACAGACATGACAAGACAAAGACAGAAACGCTGCAAGAAATTATAACACCTCTAGAAATAAGAAACAGTTGGATAAAACTAGCCTGAGACTCTGATTCAGGGATCCATTTCCATATTAAAGATATAATTGTTGCTGGGGTTATGTGTACTTCACTGCCGGAATGGTTGGTTCTAGAAATCTGAAAAAAATTGTAACAGTACAATATATATATGAATTTTTAAGGTACTTTGGATAGGTGTTTTATTTTTATTTATTTAACTTTATTACACCAATAGCACTGGTATAAAAGGCAGGCTTAATGCTAAGAGCATTCTTTACCAGCCAACCTTTGGGCGAAAGCAGAAACCAACCATGGCGGTATAAACATTACATAAGCTTAAAAGAGGACATTGAATTATATATATTTAAATATGACATTAAAACATATAATCGGGGTATACCTTATATTAAAAACATGAGCATAAAAAGGTATGGTCAAAGTTAATGAGTGAGTAAGGGAATTGTCCAGCATGCACTCGTTGGCTATTTTGTCTTAGTATCTTTTCAATTACTAATCAACTAAGCTTTGTATGAAGTAGGAACTGTCCTCCCATTGATTTGGTATAGGCAATGGCGTTGGACGAGATTTTTTAACATTGATATATCTTTTTTAATTGAGGGTTGATTTATTTAAAACTAGATGTTGGCACGGTTGAGACTATCAACGCATTATTGGCCCACTAGTGAGCGCGGGTCCTGTCTGTCCTAATGTGGATTGGTTTAGGGATTAGTGGCCAATCCCATAGTTTAGTGAAGCCGATGAAAAGTTAGGTATTGTCTACCGAGACCATAGGCATTACTGTGGGATTGGTTACAAATTTTTAAAATCAGTAACCAATTTTATAGGTATTTATTTTATTATTGCATAACTATCAAATTGTAGTAATTTTGCCTTTTCATGTAATATTTTGACTTTCATTAAGTGAGCTCGATGTTCCTATGATGAAATAAATATTTTGAATTGAATTG
>DWKC01000982.1:0-11017 GCA_018249195.1 Racta chiria
ATTGAAAATAAATAAAAATAAAATAAATAAATTAATATTAATTAATAACGAAATTGGTATATAAGTTACTTTTTCCAATCCATTTTATAGATAATTTTTAATCATCCGAATCGTGTCAGTTACACTTTTTATAACTCAAGAAAGGCTGGATCGATTTGATTAATAATATTTAATTTCTTGGATACGTGTCGGAACAGAGAACTATAAATAAAATATTTGGAAAGAATGGTAAACCTGATTTGGAACAATAATAGATCAGCGAAATTATTGGAGAGATTGAAATGCTTTATTAGGTAAAAGGTTTTTAATGGGTCGAGTATTTACTAAAGACACCTTACATTTGAAGATCTGACATACCTGACGTGGTTACATGTTAAAAGAAATGCAGAACAACTGCCGGACCAGCTAGTATGATTATAAATTTAATGAAAAACTAATTGAAGTAGAAATAGTCGATATTATTGTAAGTACCTCTTTATAAAATGAAAATAAGTTTATTTGCAAAAAAATAGATACAAAAATTTATCTTACTTTCCACACCAGGATATCCTGCGTAATATATAACGTATGGTCATCTGTCTATCATGTGTTTACCTTACAAATTACACAATTCGTCCATATAAATACGACACAGCTACACATTAATCAATTTTAATTTAATTACAAATCTATGTAAATAAAAATTTATCGCCAAATGTGTTGCTAAGCGCAAAACTCGAGATCGGTTGGACCGATTTAAACAAAACTTTTTTGGTTTGTCAGGATAGTTTAGGTTATGTTTAAAATTATAGAAAAAAAACATTTCTTGAGTATCTGATGTGATCTGAGAGATCAGCGTAACTATAATAGACATCAAAGTGCCCGCGTTGCAAAAGGTGTTCAATGCAAAAAGATTTTACCATAGAACCCTTTTATTTTGGTTAGATTAAGGCATAACTCATTGCACAACAACATCTACCAGGTATATCTAGTTATTAATAAACCCAGTTAACATTTTCTAATGTATGAGATATGATAAGAAAAGGGAATTACACAAAAATATTACCGAAATCAATTATGCCTTACATTAAAAAATGTATCACCAAAACAGGTTATTGCCCAAATGGGGCGGCGATTCCCTCAGACAAACGAAAATAAATAATTTTTCAAAGAGCAAAATATAAAACGATAAGAGGATTAGGCGGAACGGAGATGACATTGGAAATTAAGGCTGTTTTCTTTTGTAATTTCCCCCTTCTCACCCTCCGGTGGACGTTAAAAATGTATGGTTGGCCCCCGGCAGGACACGGCTGTTCGGTGTATCTGTTTTGGCTGTTTTTGTACGTAACTTTATCTATAAATTCAACTGGCTAATGTTATGCCGTATATTAACAAAAATATGTATTCAGATACTCTTGAATCGTTCAATCGTCAAATGGCTACTATTGACATTACGTATATGTAAGCCTCTTCTATTATTAAAAATATACAGTGAAAACTAAATTGCATATCTATTTAAGTATGTATTTAAAAATATATATGTATGTTTATCAGTTGTCTGATCCATAGTACAAGCTAATGCTTAGTTTGGGTAAGATGGCCGTGTGTGAGTTGTCCTATGATATTTATATTTATATTTATACCGTCGAAAATATTACAGTTAAGTCGTTCGTTCTAATTCCGACACACCTTAAAATATTACAATTAATATTCACTTCAAATATTGCAATGGGAATATTCTATACTTTGCAAAGCACGTCAAGTAGTCAATATCAGCCGTTATCATTAGTCTTCAAGTTAATAATTTTATAATGAGACAATGAGCAACGAACCAAACGATTTCGTCTCAGTAGCTCGAGCATATACGATTTATACGTGTTTACGTTCGTTTATACTCAACGACATGTTTCTGATGTTAACCACAGTGTTAAACTAGACCACGATCTTATGTCGTTGCTTGTTTAACATCATATAAATGCTTATGACTTATTGCTACGTAATAGTGTAGAGGTTCTCAAACTTTTTCCTCTTAGACGTCTAGAAAACTTTGCCTTGTGACTATATATGCTATATATTCTATTTATGCTATGTGGACCTATTTTGTGCTACATTTCTATCAGACTCTCAAACTCGTCGGTTTTTTTTAAAATTTGTAACCAAAAAATCTGTACATTACATATTAAATATTAAGGCTGTAAAATCTACATCGATCAGTAGAGCCAAGCCATAATTTTTGCTCTTCCCTATCCAAAACCAGATAAATTTTTGTAACCCGTAAACCATGAACGTAAAATGTAAACCGTAAACGTAAAATAAGGGGGGGGGGGCTATTTATGGACCCCATTATTTCCACGTCAACGGAGACCCCCGTCGAATGCCCCTTGAACTTTGGAAATCACTGATCCAGAGTTATGCTGCTACAACGAAGTTAACCGATATGTTGCCAAATTGAAATAAAATAACGAACACTTACGCATTCATACCACGCACTAGGGTTCGCTATGCCACGGGTGGCGTGTATGATACCAACAACACCCATGACCCGAGAACAAACATTCATCTGCCACGTAAGTGTCAACCCCGGCAATGAGTCGAGCCCGGGACATTCGCTACCTACAGTACTAGGCTACAGAGTCACATAGTGGATAATATACCTTATTAGGAAATAAGCAAATGGTTTTGTAAGGAAACTAAGCCAACACACTTCACGATTATTTTATCGTATCGTGATCTGAATATAAGGTATAAAGGTATAAAGTTACGCATATAATAATAAACAGCTGCTAGTTTTTGCCTGCGGATTAGACCGGTTTGATTACTGATATTAAATATTAAATGTACGGACCCTAATTTTATCAATGCTTACATCTTGTGATATGATAGGTTTATGTTTTAAGGGACAAATTACAATTACCTTAAACAATGAAGATTTTATTACAAATATTATTTACTAATCGATTCGTTAATCGCAAGATAAAGCAAGATAAATAATGCATAATGATAATGCAAGATAAATAAATATCTTAGAACAGCTCATGCCATCTTACCCCAAATTACGCTTTAGCATAAACTATGCTGATCAGACAACTGACATTCATATATATTTTTTACACTCAGACACATAGAACAAACATTAGTGTACATCACAGAAGTTTGTTTGCGGAATCGAACCCGCGACCTCCGGCTTAGCAGTCACGTTTACTAACCAGTAGGCCATTAGGCCAGTTACGTTGTTTGTGTCGTATTAAAGTATTAGCCTCTTCTAAAGTTGTTTGCTGGGGGTCAGGGGAAACGGGCCACAGATTAAATAAATCAGTTCAGTCCTTACGATTCAGTGATAAAATAGTGCAATATCCCAATTATAATATTCGTAAGATTATAAATTGGAACAGACTTTGACTTACATTTTGTACTAGTGAAACCAAATTTTAAGTGGTATGTAGTTTTAAACATACCAGAAGAGATACATCTACACATCCATATAGATACTATCAGTTACCCAATGAAACATGACATAATGTCCGGGTAAAGTCAAGAATAATGTCCGGGTAAAGTCAAGAATAATTACTGTACTTATATCAATAAAGTTTCACATGTAGCTCGAGAATGTTTCACATGTCTGGTGGAATATTCAAATGTCTAATATAATACTGACAACTATAGCAAAATTTGTGCACGACATACACGCGATACGCGATTGTAGTAGATTTTCGCACAGTTATTAGTCAACTGGTAGTCGAAAATTTCACAGTACCTCAAGCGTCAAAGGTTTAAAACGCTAAAAACTAAACAGTAACGATAGGGTCTATGACAGAGGTACTCAAACTTTATTTCTTATAGACCAATTAAACATACAAGTCAAAAATGTAATAAATTGTAGCCAAAAATACTATAGGTATCAAAACTAGAAAATCCTTTTTTACGTCAGTTTACTGAAAAATTGTCTGCCTGTTAAAAAATAACGAAACATTTTGGAGTCTTATCTAGCTCAGATAATATCAGTAAAATTTTGGTGTACCCCCACTTATTAACTTGTGAACCCCCATTTTCCATTCATGTCAACAAAGACCCGTAGCGAGTCTCTCGTGGACCCCTGGGGGTCCACTCGAACCGCTCTGGGAATCACAGATCTGAGATAATCGTCCAGTTTTGTAGACCTACCTCTAAACAAAAACTAACACGGGCTAAATATTACCCAAAATTTCTAACACTAAACAGGGTTCGTCACGAGATGATTTTAGTAGGTCGAGAAACAAATTACTTGATTGCAAGGTTTTTATTTTTATATGTAAAACACCCTGATGGACAATATAATGTCGAAATTACAGTTCTTTATAATCGAAACGTATTAAGGATGATTTGCATACAAAGATTATATTTTTGTGAAGCTACGTGTTATTAACATAGTTATATGAATTAAGTTGCCCATCATCGTTGGTCATTTTAGGCTTTAGGGTTCCGTATTCGAAGGGTAAAAACGGCGTCCTATTAAGACTCAGCTATCCGGCCATCCGTCCACCCGTCTACAAGATTATATCTCTAGTTATTCCTTAATTGTCACATGCTTTGGTAAAAATATCGATAACCATCTTAAAGTTCCCCATAAAGTTCTTCAAGGCATTCAAAGTCTACCAATCCGCTCGTGGCCGGCGTGGTGGACTGTGGCCACGTTGTGAAACAAAAAATATTAATAACGCATGGTAACGTATAGAATAGTGGACTAAAAGTAAGAATGTATTACTGTAACTACAAAAAAATATAATAATAAAAAAATTAAGTGAAAAATAAAAGCTGTTCCCTTACAAGAGTCATGGTGGTGTGGCCTCAACCCATTAATGGACTACTACTGAACACGAGTCTCTCCTAATACTGAGGTGGCCAAGAGCATTCTTCACCACGCTGCCACAATGTGGATTGGTGGAGGGGTTAATGACCTACCTAAGTGTCGGAAGGTTTTATGCCGTCCGTGGACCTCAGAGATGGCTTAAACATAGCTGTCTATCGACAACAGCCGGGACCGACGGCTTCACGTGCTTTCCGAAGCATGGAAGTGTTTATGATTTTTTTACGGTCACCCATCCTCCGATCGACCACGTCCGATTGCTTAACTTCTTCGATCATCTACGATCACTGCAAGCCGCCGGACTATCTTCTATCAAGGTGGTACGGAACCCTTAGTGACAGACTCCTACTTGCAATTGGTCGAATTTATTAAAATGTGATGGGCATTAATTTTGTAAAGGAACGCCATTTTGTTTATACGTTAATGGGAACGTTTAGAAAGATTCTTTTTATTACTTTATTATGCACAATAAAGTATACGTATTGTGTGTTACGTATCTAGTTATTTTGTTATACTTCGACATATGAAAGCATGTTAAAATACGATCCCAGGGAATATTCACTTGCTTTCCACGATACGAACAGCCAATTTAAAACGTAAAATACATATTTGAATAATTTTCTGGGTAATCCAGTTGCGATATGAATCATGAAAACTTGAAAATAACTGGAAAATTTTCTACTCGATACTACTATAAACCAAAACAGTTGTAAGCACTTATAAAGAATAGTACCTAGTAAACCGAGCTTGCTGAGCACCATCTACTGGAAAACATCATGACTCAATCGAATAAACAGCTTACACAGTAAAATTAAAAGCAAAATAATTTATATTAAGAACGACAGATGGCACTGATATCCATCTTTCCAATATTGATATCATGAAATCGCATAATTTCCAAAAGTGAAAGAGTATAAACGAAAATAAAATTCATTCATATCAATCATTTGTATCCAATACACTTATGAACGTCAAATATTTTGATTCTATCGCTGTTTTGGAAAGGTGCTAAAGAAGAATAAACGAAGATTATACAACCATGTATCTTTCTTTCTTTCTTCCCAACCCTTATCTGTACCACTGGGCTCGGGTCTCCACTCACAATGTGAGAGGTATAGGCCATAGTCTACCACGCTGGGCAAGTGCGGATTGAACTCTTGGGTGTGCAGGTTTCCTCAAGTGGTAATCAACTTCTGATACGCACATAATTTTGAAAATTAGAGGCGCGCACCCACGCACAAGGATTTGAACTCGGGACCTCCCGTTCGAGAGACCAACATTCAAACCATTAGGCTATCACTGCTTTTTGTTATCCATGTATCATTTAGTGCAGTAATAATTAGGGTATTGGAAGTAGCAGTGTTTAGAATTCATGATCAATGCGAAAGCTATGTACAAATGTAAATATAACGTTCATTGAAAATATTTTCAGCAGACCTTCTTCCACATACATAAAACTTGTATGTGTACAGTATAAGAACATGGTATATACGAAATTGGCTGTTGGTATCAAATTAGGGAATTCTGCCGAACACTCTTTATAACACGCAGGATAAAATAGGCGTAGAGAGCCCATATTTGTTTGTGAGCTCGGGTTGGATTTGTATGTGAGCAACTCATAATTTAATGATTTGAATTGGTTGGTTTGAGTTCAAATCCTGTTGATTGCACCACAAACACTCGCACCTCGTTGATTATCACTTGCTACGGTGAAGGAAACCATCGTGAGCGAACCTACACTCTCGAGAGTTCTCTTAAAATCCTCAAAGGCGTGTCAAGTTTACCAATCCGCACTTGGCCAGCGTGGTGGACTTTGGCCTTACATTGTGAGTGGAGACCCGAGCCCAGTAGTGGGACAGTTATGGGTTGCAATGATAACACGTACGTAAAGGCTAGAAATCTACACTAGCAATAATACATTTCATTGCGAGCGAAAGATTTAGACCTCTAAAATAAAATGCAGATCGGCGATTCTGAACGTGGAGCGTAATATTATTCTATCGGAGGGAACGTTACCAATCGGCGTACATACAAGGTGTAGGCGTGATCGCCGCTGATTCAGTGGGGTTGTTAGCGGCGGGCGTTCCTAGGTTCAACGTCGCACGGAGAAATATTGGCCCCCGGAGAAACGTTAATTTGCCGAGCACGCCGGCAGTCCGGTGCGATTTTCCACGTATCTATCTCTACCTCCTCCCTACCTCGTGTTGCCAATAATAGCAGTGGCATTTTCAATGCCGTGTACCGTATGCAAGGTCTATTTCTAATATTCGCACCGTTGTATCGACGTGAATTTACTATTATTCCACGGAGCGATACATGTATCTGGTCACTTTAGAATAGGACCCGTATGTATCCAGTGTTCGATATTTGAGTACCTACGTACTGATGGCCTATTCTTAAGGGTTACGAAAATATGTTATTTAAAAAAAAATGTTTGATTTTGCACTTCTATTTATTGATCCTGTTGAAAACTTCAGCATAGCTGTTCAACAAATTTGTAACACTGATATTAGAGCATTTCTCACGATTTGTCGGTACTTCAGCGGGAAGAAATTAATACACATACACCTCATGTTACTGTCATTTCTGAAATCTGTCACTGCATTGAATAACGAATCTATTGCGAGTAATATAAGATGTAGAATAAACAGTTACGCCACTTAAATTTAGAACACACTGAATGCCAAACAAAGAATTTCCGCTTGCAAGATTGTAGTACCTACTCGTAGAGTGCGATAGTTCGCACTCTTCGTAGGACGGCGCTTACGCGGAAAGAAAAAAGAACTTGAATTTTTCTTTTCGACAAAGAATAAAATCCGCGTTCAAACCGCAAAGAGCTTTGTTTCAACATGGCAAAACCTTAGTTTATACGCTCAAATAAACGTGATAATAAAACGAGCAATGAAAAAGAAGGGTTAGAATGGGCAGGCGCCAATTAAACTTTTATACAATTTCTTTTAATTGTGCTCGTAGGTACGCGGTATTTACCAAGTCGCGTTGCGGGCGGGGTGTCTCGCAAGATCACAGTGCGAGATATTTCAATTTATAATGTAACAAAACCGATTGAAAATGAGATAAAAGCGTTAAATTTATGTACGGGCACTTAGTTAATAGCTTCTGATACTAATTAGGATGGAGGAGGGTTATTGTTACGGCGTGGTGGTCGGAAAGTTATGAGATTAGCATTATTTCTTTGTAGGTCTTCGCGTAAGGTTAATACTATTCATCGATGTAACTATTGAGGATATAAATAACTAGTTAGATCATTATCATTTTACATTTAAGGGCGTCCAGCTTGCCCATCATTTTCCTGCTGCGTTAGCTGCTGAACGTCTCGACTCGGCTGGGGGCTCGAGTCAGTTCTTCTTACTTGACAGATAACGCAACGTGGGCAGATATGAACGAAAGACGTGACCGTTTACCATCATCCACGCGGCTCAATCGTATATCCATAAAACAGAGGTAAACAAACGAACAAGGTATACTTACATACTGATGTCAGATCACACCGGCGGCGGGAAGCGAGGCATGCGGGAACAGAATAAAAACAGTTATTAAAACAAAACTCTGGGTTAGAACTAGTTATTACTATCAAATACAGGCAATATAAAAAGGATTGCAACTTAACACTTGCTAAACACTAGTGTTCTCATGTTTAACAAGTAAGGAACAGCGTTGTGTGTTATTTGTTTCGTTTGGCTAACTTGCTGTATACTTAGTATATTGTGTTTGTTGAAGTTAATTAATTTTACACGCTAAGTATATCGCAGTGTTGATTTAAGGTTTGTTTGTTTTCTAAATTAGTATTTTATTTTGTACAATTAGACATATGTAGAAATACTTAGAATGACAACAGCGTTGTCGGCTAAGAAAGAAATGATAGATGCTTGAAATATCTGCATGTGCGGGAAATCAAGATAAAAAGGGAAGCAGTACAAAGTTGCAGTAAATAAGGTCAATGATAAGATCAACGGACCCAGACACACCAACAAATATACTGCTCCAGAACGTGACAGTAGGAGAATGGGAAGAAGATTGGACTAAAAGATGGGGAGAAAGCATAGGACTGGCTCTCACACTGCGACTGCAAGATATATTTCACGGTCGACTTTAAGAGGGTGGTAGCTGGCCAGGCGGCCATAATGTCCTAGCACCTTGAAAGAGTAACGTCAGGATTACACTTGGTAGTACACAACCCCGCGACCCCCAGATACAGAGACTTGGCGTCATGACCTCGAAACACGAACAAGACTTGGTTGTCTTGAACTCAGCGATGGATACCTCCTATACCCATAAATCTCAAGAAGAAGTGTATGAAGTCTGTCAAATATAATAACTCGATCTTAAGCAGAAAAATGAATGAATTTATGAATTTGAATTATTTGCTAACGGAGATAAAAGAATCAATGATCGTAATAATAATAAACGCGTAGGCACTCATACAGCCCTGAACTAGGAATACACGTACACGGGTGGCATGGAAAACAATCATAAATTAAAGAATTAGAAGATGAAACATTTATACCTAATAGTAAGCATCGTGTTATGCACATGGTCTCGACACATTAACGGCCCACTAATGAGCAGGAGTCTCTCCTCAGAACTGAGGAGGCCTGGAGCATACTCAACAACGCTGCTCCTGAGCCGAATGGTGGAGTGGTTAGTGGCCATCCCAAGTGACGGAATATTTAATGCTGCCCGAAGGTCTCCGACATAACATGACGATTGCTATTTAATGATACCAACAATGATACAGCTTTACGTGCCCTACGAATCAGTTTAGTAGAAAGCGTTCACGATTGTTTACCTAACGGTCAGCCACTCTCACCGACCGCGCCCGCTGTTGCCTAACTTTGTTGATCACTTATGATCGACGCAAGATGCCGACTCAACATCATTTCTATTGTAATCTGTGCAAACCAAGTAGGCATAGGCACATGTAGAGCAAAAATCCAATTTGGCCTCAAGATAATCCTTTCAAAGTCCTTAAAACTAAAATCTTCACCGGACAACGCTTCCGGGTCGGCTGGGTACCAAATTAACTAATTTATCGCTAGCTAAGCTAATAAATTTAAAACGGGATTACGTGGTTCGTGCACAAAGCAAAGCTTTATAATTTGCCCGATATAAATCTCCTCTCTCTTTTAACTATAAGTAAGGTTTGAGACAAATTTAAAACAAGGCGAGGCCTACCCGAGGGTAAATCAATGAACAGGTCTCCTTTAATTTTATAAGGAACATTTGCAATGGTTTTCTAGGGATAATAAATAGCATTTGCAAATAGCTTAGTATGCTTAGACTAAAATTTGTTGTAGCTTTCTTTTGTTTTAGCTTATATTAAAATACTAGGTTCTACCCGCGGCTTCGCCCGCGAAATATTTATTTTACAAACAGAAATTCCTAAGTACCCGTAACGTTTAACCACTGATTTAGTTACGTTGTTAAATAATGAGAAAAGGAAGAATCTACTGGAAAATAAAGTTTATTATTACATTATTATCATGTAAATCGACTCTAAATTGAAACCATAAGACGTCGCCAGTGTATCTTCAAATACTTAAATTACTGAAATTGTACTAACAAAATTTTACAGATATTTTAGAGCTCAATAAAACTCCACTTCCTTCCACTTGGATGTGTAAATTATAGGTCATTTTATTTTGGACATTTAAAAAGCAATGTTGTGTTCTGTGGCCGCGCGAGATCGCAGTCTATGTGTTAACTTATTCACGGGCGGTCGTATATTTTGGAAACAGTAGAGAGTATCACAATACTGGACACCGGGACTTGAAAGTTATTAAGACTAATAAATTCAAATTCAAAGTATTTATTTCATCATAGGAACATCGAGCTCACATAATGAGCTGAAAATGAAAAATGATATGAAAATTAACGTATTGCTTAATGCTAAATGCTAACGTAGCTTTAATAACTATACTAAGTGGCCCGCGATTCACTATAACATCAGTAATACCAAATCCATCACTCTCTAATGGGTACCTTGACGGCCATGAAGGATTTCAAACACCGATATAGACCTGGATACCAATAAGAAATGTTTCTTTTTACATAAAAAGGAGGCTTAACTGGAGCATGGAGGCTTAACTAGAGCATACTCCACTACGCTGCTCCAATTCGTCGCAAGTGTCGGATGTTTGTATGCCACCCGGCCTCAGACATAGTTAACTGCTAACC
>DWKC01000983.1:0-11007 GCA_018249195.1 Racta chiria
ATCAACAACTTTGTATTTCCTAATAGAACAGAATAATTTTTTTTGTATGTTTTAAATTTGGAACTTCACAGAAAGTCTATGAAATGAAAGCGTTTCATTAAATTGTAATAATTACCTCAATTATATATATATTTTGCACGTTGATGTTTCAGTTGTGTGAATAGTAGTCACGGTCAAATTATAACTTTATGTCAATAACTCGTAGAACCTTTCAACATTTTAGTTTAAAGGTATTGCAGTCATTGATGAAACTTCTTGGCACTAATGAAAGTAAAAATAGTAATTTAATAAAAGCCAATCCCAGAGACATCTGTAAGAATTAATTAAATACCTTTAGACGGAATTTATTTCATCGCGTTGCATGAAGCTTCGCTGTATATTACTGCAGTTTCAACTAGAAATTGAATCCAGTAAATTTAGTACTGCGACAGGTGCAGTGCGCAAAGCTCATTGCAAATGATACTTGGAAGATATTTTCAGGCTTCGCTTAGATGTATGGTAAATTAAACTCTACCATAAGATATATTTTTATTATCGCTGTAATTGAAAATGCACCTTCAGTACAAATCGCCTGTCAGTTGCAAAACTTATAGTCTTTTGTGCTCCATTTTGTGAGAAACATTAGAAATTTTGATAAAAGGATAATGAAAACATATTTTTATTGAAACGATAGCTACATGAAGAACATGCCGTTCTTCAAATGATTTCTTGAGCCCCGAACATCTTTAGAATATTGTAAAATTTCAAAGAAAATATTTTTTTTTAATA
The DNA here is from genome assembly GCA_018249195.1 of Racta chiria. Classification (NCBI taxonomy): domain Eukaryota; kingdom Metazoa; phylum Arthropoda; class Insecta; order Lepidoptera; family Hesperiidae; genus Racta; species Racta chiria. The sequence goes on from DWKC01000983.1 coordinate 769, forward strand.
AATAAACTACTAATGATCGTATAATTTCTATCGATGCATCAAAATCAAAATATGGAACAAATTGATGGTTTGATTATTATTCTTAATATTTATTACAAATCTTTCATAGGTTATCGAATGTCCGCGTTTAGAAATCAATTGAGACAATGATTTATAACGAATTATAGCTATGGATGCTTAAAGAAATTGGTACACGATTGATTGATCTTTAAGGTTTTAAAAATAAAATCACCGTGATCAACTCCATCCGCGAATCAACCAAACGAATATCAATTAAAAGTCTGACTTTATTGGTGAAAGCTAAGTAGAAAAAAATACATCATGAGATATAATAAGGTTAATTAAAACAGATGATCTTCACACAAAAAATATATTATGATATATAATGACGTTAATAAACACAGATTAACTTCGCACATAAGAAGGTACACACTTACTGACTGAATTAAAAACTAAGAACTCAGGAAACTAAAAACTTATCAAACATCAATGTTAATAAGCATTCTGTACACTGAGAAATCGAACAGAATAATTAACATGATGATTAGAATTGGTGTAAAAATAAATATGAGAATAACAAAACTTCCAGGATTTCCACTTGCTATATTACCCATTTGGGCAGGCTATATAATGTGGGCCATATATCTGAAAAAAATCTTATAATAGCTTTTGGTACCTAAGACTAGAAATAAACGAGATAGACAGTTTCACAGGTGGAAAATGAAATAAAGGCCATAACAGGGAACACATAAATATAACGTAGTAGAGAGAGAGATGGAGGACAAGATGCCTGTGATAAAGTAGGCCAAAAAGACAGATCTTTTCTCCGAATAAAGCCTCATATTGTTATAACTGTACATGAAAACAAAATAATCGATAAGCTTTCATCATTTAGGTTAATAAAAACAGACACAGATTAGTCATAACATATAATATGCCACAATAGCGTCATATTGAATTACAAAGACAGTATCGCGTTTTATGTCCAAGCCAACGTATTCTGACCGTGGAACGAAGTTATGACAAAGCGTTGTAGTACTTACGTGTACTTCATCTATTTACATTACTGATGTCAAAGGTCATCATTAAGTGAGCTCGATGTTCCTATGATGAAATTAATATATTGAATTAAATTGAATTGGTCAATAAAACAATCGGCTCTAACCTAATCTTCTTTTAAATATAGTTATGTAGGTTACAAACACTTTTTTTTTTCAACAGAATACAAATGATAAAGAAACACGTATAAAGGTCTTAGTTTTACGACGCGAAACGAAGTCATACTGCCGAGAGAGCGATAGTCCACCACGCAGCTCCAATACGGATTGTGGGGGATTAGTGGCCAACCCAAGTGTTGAAAGTTTTTATGAAGCCTAAAGGCCTCTGACACTTCTTTACGTGCCCTCCAAAGTACGGAAGCGTTCATAAATTTTCGCCACTATCGGTCACCCATCCTGCTACCGATCGCACTCGCGGTTGCTCAACTTTTTCGATCACATACGATCGGAACAAGCCGCCGGGCTATGACCGCTAACATATTGACTATATTATTTGCTTAGACATTTTATGGTCTTGATAACTTAGTGTTTCGGTCGGTAATAAAACGACTGTCTTGCTCTGAGATAGTTTATTACTGACTGACACTCGCGTTTATACATACCATTACTATACAATCACATTATGTCAACTATAAATAAATATCTTAGGACAACTCACACACGGCCTTCGGACTCCAAATTTAGCGTTAACTATGGTGATCGGACTACTCGTAAACATACATTAATATTTTTGAATACATATATAAAGAGATATTATTACATCTAGACACACAGAACAAACATTCCTAGTCATGACAGAAAAGTTTGTCCTGGGTGGGAATCGCACTCACGACCTCCGTCTTAGCAGCCAGGTTCACTAACCACTAGACGAACAAGACTAACAAATCTCAAATTTCAATTGTACCTACTTTGTGAAAGTTATAACATAGCTAAGTAGGATAAATAATACAGCATAAATTGCAACGATTAATCATATCGCCCATCAAAAAGTTTAAACAGGGAAAGTTATAATAAATCCAGTAGTCTTCAAAAGATCGATGGGGACATGTTCTTTCAATTAAACCATCCCTTCTAGACCAATAGTGATAAGCTAGATGATTGATGGTGCCCGGCTTCCAATAACGGACGCTTTCTACGAGAAACTATTGGAAAAGTACTTTATTAAATTCTCAAACTTGGTTACTACTAATTTCGAATCACAATATAGTTTTATTTGAAGTTTTATTTTTTATCAAAAGTAACCTTTGGTACCAGCTGTTTTACGAGTAATACTACTATACTCCGTCCATCAATCCGCAGTGGAGCAGCGTGGAGTATGCTCTAGGCCTCCTCGGCATAAGTACATTTGCTCAGCGTGGCCACGAAAGGGTTCAAGCCATCAGTGACGTGTTATTTGTGTTTTCCATTCCATCCATACAGCTAATCCTATTGCGGAGTGTATGAGTGTTAAATTATAATGAACGTTTATATTTTACAAGTTTTTGCCCGCGGCTTTGCCCGCGGAGTCATGATTTACAAAACCGAAATTCCGAAAAACTGTAACACTTAACCACTAATTTAGTTACAAACATATAAATGTCCGAATCATCCCAGGGAAACCTACATTCGGCATAAAATCTATTCTATGCTCATTTACTGGATGTGGTCTATCTGTGTGCTAAGTTTTATCTAAATACGTTTAACGGCAAGCGAGTGAAGGAAACCCAAACACCTTCCCAAACTTTCACATTCATAAATAATATTATATTTTCAAAAATAAATTATTTACCTATAACATCCAAAGCTATCCGGTAATTCCTCGTAGGCGATACTTGGAAGTCGACTCGGCATCTGTATATAGCGCGGTCTTTGGGTTGAACGTCGCGCACGTGGAGTGCTGAAGTTGGCGACTGGATCCATCGGGCGCGCTCCCCGAAAGTATCGTCTGACCAGTGCGCTGTAGGACCCGCGACTCGGGTGTCGTAGCTGTTGACAAGGAATAAGTATATTTTAGAAAGATATAGCGAGGCGAATACCGCTAGTTTCGACTAGCCTGTTGGTCTAATGGTTAGTAAGCCTAACTGCTAAGTCGTAGGTCGTGGGTTCGATTACCCCGGGACGAATTTTACTGTTCATCACATGAACAGGAATGTTATTTTTCTTATAATTTCCATGTACGTATACGTATACGTTTAAATGTTTCACGGTGGAGCAAACCAATACGATAATTGATTCCATGTTTAGAATGTACCTCGTTACTCGTACATTTATTGGTTGATAAAAATATATTGTATTCGTAACACAAACAATAGATTTATTCCGAACTTAAAAGTTTTACCCTAAAACAAAAAGATTTATTTTGTTCCAGATAATTACTAGAATTGGTAAGGCAATATTACCTAACTCTGCCTAATTGGAGCGTAGATTGGTAGCTTGTTAAAATTCCCAGGTTAGTTAACTAAAGCGTTTTTCCTATTGTTTTCTAGAACAGTTAATTGACTACGACCTATTAACGCTCCAGGAGGACATGTAATGAGGCTTTGTTTATCACTCCCTTCTTGTAAATCACTGTTTTGTTCGCACTGTTTTCGGCAGTAAGATTCCTTCTCATACGAAACGAATGACAGACAACAACCTCCTGCCAAATGAGTGGACCTAGGAGCCTTTACACTAATACCATCGCAAATTTATTATCGCGGATGGTAAGCAACCCAAACAATACCCATTGCCCAAGGACAAACGTTCTTCTGTCACGAAAATTTAACCTGGAACCCGTTGAATCGCAGGCGTGTTCACCACAGACTTCAACCAGTGTTAGTATTAATTATTGACAATTATCTTGACAAAACAAACAGATATACGTAGATTCACATTAAAATATATTTTTAGTTTTAAATGTATTATTAATAATAATTCATATTCAGCTTTTTCGAGTGGAGACAAATAAAATAAATCAAAAATCATAAAATTCGTTCCAGACGTTCTGTACTTAAAAAGTGTGGAAATAACACGATTTTTCGACTTGATGTTATTAAATTCTTGGCAAATATTCAAAGGCAGGTAGTGCTAACTGCCTTTTCTTAGTGTGTAACTAAATAATTGACTACTGATTTGGTTACATTATGTAAAACACTAGAAAGCGGCTCAGCACGCTCGGTTTCCCAGATACTATAAATAGATTGAAGAAAAAACCTCAGTGGGTAAAAAAATGATACAAAAGTAAAGAAAATTCCCAAAACAACTGTTGACACTAATCCATTTCGCTGCACTACAGTGGGCGCGCCAAGTCCTCCAATTAGACGAAGCTGAAAGCAAGGAAACTGTTTTTTTTCTGTTGAGTGCTTGTGTTAAGAGGCTTTCGTTATATTAAGTATTCAACGTGGTGTAGAATTTGTTTGTAAACAAATAACTTTTCTATTTTAAAAGAAGACAATATTTAAATAGTAGTTAGGTATCTTTTGATAAGTGCTCTTAGTTCCTATGACGAAATGTTTTGACGCTCGGCAATTCATTAATGGTTTTATACTGAGCACGGGGCTCTCTTCGTAATTGAGGAGGCCAAGGCAGGCTTCTCCACGGTGCTCCAATGCTAGTTGGTAGAGTGCTAGTGGCCAACCTAAGTGTCAAAGGCTTTATGCCTACCCAAGCCCTCCAACTAGACTTAATGATTGCTATGTTAGTAGATGTTATTGTTAAATAACAATTAGGATCGATTTCACGTACTTTGAGAAGCACGAAAGCGTTCACGAAATGTTTGGCAGTAGCGCTTACCATTCACTTACCGACCGCACCCGCTATTGCTTAACTCAGCAGATTACTTAGAATCGACAGAAGCCGCCAGACTATGAGCACTTTAACAATGAGAATTTCCAGGGTAATACAACAACGAGCAAAGCTAATATCATTAAGTTTAATAGCCAAATGAAACTTCTTCAAGTAACATTTATCATCTGGCGCTGGACTAGTGGTAAATCCTACAAGAGTAATGGCGATGACAAGAAGCCAGGGAATGCATTAGCCAACCTCTGCATACTGTGCAATAAATACAGTAGGTACTCTTATGTTTTATTATTCAGAATACGCTTGTACAGTATTTGACAGATGGATATTATAACATGATTTTGTAAATCATAATTTTCTTAAAACAAGTATTGTGGCTGACTTGGCTAATATTTTATGTTTGGGAATCACTGTTTAGGTTTGAATTGAATATATAAATATTTAAATATATATCTAGATCTATAGAGAATCCAATCTAAGTAGTCATACATGTAATAAATCTGTTGCTGATCATTTTCTGTAATAGAAGATATGTAAAATAAACTTATATGGGGAGTTTGTAGTATGGAATAGAACACAAAACAACCAGTTTTAGAATTTTTGTCTGTTCATCTGTTTCTCTGTTTATTTGTTTTACTTTTATTTGTGCTTCGGCTGATCGATTTGAATGCGGGTTTCTTTACTGATGTATTGAGCTAAGCTTGAATTGACACTTAGTCTGACATATTTACATCTTATTTATTGAACTTTATCTTTACTAAAATCGATGTACAAATAAAAAAAGACATGAAGTATAAAATAATTCCGTCTGTGCAGATTCCGCGTGGACGAAGTCGCGAGCTCAGCTAGTTTTAAAATAAATGCATTTTAAATATGATACGGATACTCACGATAAATGTTGGACAAGCGATATTTCAACCCGTATGGATTTCAGCCATGACGATCCAAGCAATTGGGACCAAATATCGGCGTTTTAAATATATAACGTAACATATACTATGTTACTACCGTGCGAATTATAGGTACTACCTATAATTCGCACAGTACACGGTGAGATGAGATTAAAATCATTACAGAATTGCTAATAGATAAAATTTAATATAATTAATCATAAATTAATCCAGCATTTAATATCAGAATTAATAGCGAGTGACAAGTACTAATAATGAAGTAATATTTCGACAAATTATTTCCAATCTATTCATTTACATACTCGGAGCGGAGTATCCATTTTGTATGGTGATGCGGAGTATCCATTTTGTATGGTTCGAAATTCCATTTTCGTCTAATGTCGGTCCAGGCATCAATACATGCGAGAATTGGTTTTAAGCCGATCATTACGGCGGTGCAGCTTGGGGGCTAGAAACGCTAGCAGTAATTTTAGATGCTGTGTGTCAATGTAGCATGTGCTTTAAATAGACTGGCCTTTTGGTCTAGTGGTTAGTGAACCTGTCTGCTAGGCCCGAGATCGTGGATTCGATTCCCAGCCAGAGCATTTTTTTCTCTGATGAGCAGAAATGTTTGTTCTGTTTCTGGATGAACAACTAAATATTTAAGTGTTTATTTAAAAAATATATGTATATTATACGTTGTCACTGGTAGTACAAGCTAACGCTTAGTTTCGGATCAGATGGCCGTGTGTGAGTTGGCACAGAAAATAAAAAGGGCATAAATATCATAAGTTGTACCAATCCCCTGTAAAGCAGCGAGGTGGTGTATGCTCTAGTCCTCCTTAGCCACGAGAGACCCGTGCTCAGGTAGTAGGCCATTAATGGATTGAAGTCATAATTGCCATTACAAAAAATAACGAAAAAAATGTTTCAAAAACCAACTCCATACGCTGGCAGACCAGAGTGTCGTAAGAGGCGACAGAAGTCTGCTGCTTGGTGGTAGGGCTACGCCGACGAACGATTCGTTTAAGAACCAGTTCCTTCCGTCGTCTTCCTTCCCAATCTTAATCAGTCACTCATGTTGAAACGGTATGTTGTTGGTGTGACGGGGGTCTGTTTTGTTATTGATTCGTGTGAGCATCCGTTCTTTCTTAGTCTTCTCTGCGCGTGCTATTCCCCCTCTCAGGCAGCGCATGAGTAACACCAAGTATGGTATTTTTAATGTCCATGGGAGGCGCAATACACTTACCATCAGGTGACCCGTCTGTTTGTTTGCCTGTTTTAAAACATATATTTGTTTATGATAATGCCTAATGTCTCGATAATACATTTCTATTATCGGTTTTATATAAACAATTTAAGTTTAAGCCAAAGCTAAAGTAAATATTGCCCTATTTTTAATGAAAATTGAGTAGGTAAAACCAAATTTACCTCCAAGTATCCCATTCGAACGCACGGTCAGGAAATAAAAGTTATATGACATTCCTGTTTAGTGTAAGTAAGTTTTGACTGCTTTTTTGTAGCTATTGCAATAAATAATATATGCCTCGAAATGGGATGTACGTGGATTGTAAAAATTGATACAAAACTACATAAGGTATGTATGAGGAGATGGGCTTCGACCCTTTATTGGCTACTGAACAAAAGTCCTGAACAAAGTGAGGAAACCTGCAATCCCGAGAGTTTCCATAAAGATCTCAAAGTTGTGTGAAGTCTATCAATCTGCACTTGGCCAGCATGGTGGCATGTGGCCTGAACCCCTCACATTGTGAATGGAGACCCGAGCCCAGTAGTGGGTCAGTTATTCGTTGCAATGATGAACAAAACTCTCCTCGTAACTAAGGAAGTCTAGAGCATACTCTACCACGCTGCTTGAATACATATTGGTGGCAGAGTTAGTGTCCAAAACAATTATCAGAAGTTTTTTTAAGCAACCCAAGACTTTATCAAGGTTTTAGTAACTGCCAGCTGACTTTAACAAATCCCTCGTACGGCCTTATGTACCCTCTAAAACACGGAAGTATTTTGTTTATAAATTCAAATTTTTATAGAAGGTTTTATTTTATAGTGATCATTGGTTTTTCCTTCCAAAACACGGAAATAATTTTATTTTTATTTTCATTTTTTTATAGAAGGTTTTATTTTATACTGATGATTGGTTTTTTCGTGAAAGAGCAACAAACATAAATCCAGCCAACCATCCGCAAAAACATCTAAATAATTTATATTTTATATTAGCAGTGGGATAAATCCCACGTTTACAAATGTTTCATCAACTGCTCCTCCCGAGTTCTCATCTCCGAGTGCACTCTCGCCGAATGCGTAGAGCGCTCCGCCCCATAGATTATTCACTATTCACCACCCCACTGCCAGTGTGCCTAGTGCAAGCCATCCCGTCATCTTGGAATCAGATGGCCGTGTGTGAGTTGTCCTGAGATATTTATTTATTTGTTCCAATACAACACGCGCCAATATTGCCGGCATATGATCTTAGTGGATTAATTAAATAATTCTTCTAAGTCATTCACTCCTGACTCTTGGTCGTGGTCATTCATTGGTCGATTGCTGCGTCACCGCTCCTCTAGCGATGCTTCGCCATGCAGGAGAGTGCCTACGCGACCTTTTGCTCTGAACTGCGCTTTGGATTACTAACCATTCCATCAAATCCTCGTTACGAATGATGCCCGATGAACTTGAGGATTTGTAATTGCACAGTTGACGACAATCTTTCTTTAATGTTAAGTTATCTCAATTAGATATTTATTTTTACCTAAAATAACACGAACCTTAATATATTTAAACTTATTTTATTTCTTTATTTATTTACAATTAATTTTACTTGAGGGAAAGTGTTCGGTTCGAAGCGAAGGAGGGTAGAACTTCGATGTTCGGTTTCTAAATATTCATCGTTCCGTTCAGAACAATACTTACTATAAAGTCATTCGCTTTCCTGATATTTCAAGATTCTTTGTTCCTTTTTTCTCTGTAATCTGTAAATTTTTCTTTGTAAATTGTAATCTGAATAAAGTAATAAATAAGTTAACTGTTGTGTTTGTAATAAATAAATAAAATAATTCTCGTTTAAATAATACACTTCTACTTTAAGTAAATTTTTAGCTACTACTAAATGTATTATCACTCGGTTCCTTTGATGTCTATTCTCATAAAAAAGTTCTCGAATAAAAAAGTAAATCCGCCCTTCACCAGCGAGTTGGACTATGTGCCATGCGCCTCGCTTTATGAGAGGTGACCTGAGTCTAGCAGTGAAACAGTTAAGAATTGCAATGATGATGACGTCATATATATTTAGATCTCTCTGTAAGCCTTCTGTTGTGAACTAACACATTACACTAATCCAGGCACAGTAGGTTCTTAGCGAAAAATACATTTTACACTTTACCTACTTACCAACACTTCCCTACAGAGATTCAGGTTGGAGGTGTTTCAAAGAAAAGACATACAAGAACAAGACGATGAAAAGAAAAAAAGCACGTACCACTTGGTATTTAGCTAGATACGTTACCTAGAAACATGTGCCAGTTTTAAAAAGTACTGTATGATTGTGAAATAAGGATCACTTTTAAATGAATGACCTTAGCTGCCTTTAACCTACTTTCAACAGGACTTTAATCCTATTCACAAGCAGTATACCGTGTTCAACTTGAAGTGGAGTTCTTCAGTGCAAAATAGTTTTATATTCACTGAACATAGTCTAGTCCTGCTTAAGGAACTGTCGATGTTGACTCACTTCCATTTTCATTAAAAATATTTTTTTTCTAAGAAAGAACCGTGAAGACAAAAGTTGCTAAAAGTCAATTCCAATATTACACTCATACATTTTGACGTCATAGGATTTCCTGTGGCGTGGATGTGTCTCACACGTAAATAACATCTATGATCCGAAAGAAAATATTTATCTATCTTATATTTTCCGGGAAACAAATCCAGGCCTCCTGGCTTTGCAGGTGAGTTTACCACTAAATAGAATACAGGGTCGATCAAATTTACAGTTTTAACCCAGAATTCAATGTTCACAAGATATTTTATTTCCAATCAGCGACGTTACTCTGTAACTAAGTATATTTTCACGTTCCTCCTCTTCTAAATTTGGTATTTTGCGTAAATTTTCACAAGACTATAAAGGCTATAAGACTACGAAAGGAAGTCCTATAGGACTGGCCTGTTGATCTAGTGGTTAGTGAACATGACTGCTAAGCCTTAGGTCGTGGGATCGATTCCCAATCAGGACAAGCTTTTCTGTGATGAACAGCAAACCTAATATATTATTTAAATTATCAGGTTTCTGAGAAGTTGGTGTTATTAAATCGAATAAGAAAAGTAATTTGGACTAAAGAGGAAGCATAAAATTTTAAATTTGAATTAAAAAGAAAAAAGAAAGTATTAAGAAGACTATATTAGAAATCGTTACTTCTATTTCAAAAACAATATAGAATCCCTTATATACCATTAGCAGCTTTCTTTTAAGCACTAGATAATTATGAAAAAAAATCATCAATGTAATAATTTCTTTG
>DWKC01000984.1:0-11007 GCA_018249195.1 Racta chiria
CTACTTTGGGTCATTACGCCAAAGGAGTAAGTAAGCATACCAACTTTCATCCCCTAGTTCAACCCCTATTTCAACCCCTTCACCCCTTTTTTCGCGATAAAGGCTAGCCTATGTTCTTTCGTAAGCTCTAGTGTATCTCTGTACCAAATATCAGCAAAATCGTTTCAGTGTTCAGATTAAATTTAGCACAGAGATAGATAGAGGCTGAAATAACACATAAGACTACTTTTTATCAACATACCACGCAGGCCTAGCCGCGGGCAAGCTTGAAATAAATAATAACTATTATTATTATTACAAATATTTTGATAATATCTAAAATTATTTTACTATCCCTTGTGAATTAAACCAATCCCTAAGCCACTCGTGTCGGGTTCAAATTTGCGAGTAATCGTTCAAATAGCGGTTTCAGATTCACTATTCACCGTTAAATGACACCGGATCAAACAATTCGTTGTTTGATCGATTGAAAACCAATGTGGATGGAAAATTAAATCCTACTAATATTACAAATGTGAAAATTTGTAAGGATGGATGGCTGATTGTTTGTTACATTGTGATATGTTATGGGTACTCACGATATTTCGTCCCGATATTTCGACCCAGTTGCATGGATGATGGTCACTGCTGAACTGCGGTGGCATTGGGAAACTTTTGACAGGATGACAGATGACATGAATGTTTCGTTACTATGCAAAAACTGCTGTACGGACACGACTGAAATTTGGCTTTGAGATAGATAGTCTGGAATAACACATAAGCTACGTTTTATCAATAAACCACGCGGCGAAGCCGTAGATTCCGTGTCTGTCTAGACCTTAGGCTCTATCTTTATTATTCTTTTTTTATATAGTTTATTGTATTAACATCATTAATAATATATATAGGGCCTTGTTATTGTTAACTTCTTTACTTTTGTTAAGTGAGCTTTTACTTTCTAAGACGAAATAAATGATTTTGATTTTGATAATATGAGGCCATCGTAACCCATCTGCCATTATGGGTGACGTGTACTGTCTGTATGTACTCTGTGCTGCCAGTTCTCATAACTATGTAGCAGATAAAATAAATTTAAAAAGAAATCGACTTAATAAATTTAACTTAAATCTATAAAATAAACTAGTTGACCCGGCAAACGTTGTTGTACAATTTTTTAAGGTCTCGTCAGGTTTGTCAGATCTTCAAATTTACTATTCAGTATGTACTCGATACATTAAAAACCTTTCACATGAAAGCATTTCAATGTTTTGCTGGTTCCTTAGCGTTCTAAATTAGGTTTTCCAGTTTAATTGTTTCCAAACATTTAATTTTTATTCTGTTATAAACCAAATATTATTTAAATCGGTGGATCGTTTTTGAGTTATAAAAGTGTAACTAATACGATTTTCGACTTTGTTTAATATTAAGTAGATAAAAAAATTTGGGCCCTACCGACTAGTTTTTTTGAGGTCCTCATATGAGGTACTCATAACTCAGGAGGACAAGACCGTATACTATAATCCCATCATGCTGCTCCAAATTCAGATTGATGGGGAAGAGAAGAGAGAATAGTGATATTGTTTTGCCTGTAATAGTTTAATTATGTTGGGTTTTTAAACGAATAAAGAGACAAGAAGTCATTATGAAAACTGTTTTTAGCTTTTTACTAATCATCTCCTCTAGACAACCTTCAGAAATATTGAAGTGACAGAATTCTAAAGTTCCTTAAAAGAAGCTAAGTGTATTTGTTTGGGACAATGACGAATTGTCAGAATTGTTTTCACGAGTTCTAAGAGTACGACAGCATGGCGTGGAATGAAGTATTCTTCTTTATTCTATTGGTTATTTCTGGTGTTATAAACAGATGCACGAAGCTACTAGAATCTATTCTAGATAGGCGTTACAGGTTATTAATTAATAAGGCAGACGTTCTGCAACTTATTATATTGTCGCTTAGATTTATATAAATATCCACACGCGGGTCAGAGCTGTCATATTTCTTTGGGCGATAGCTGGTTCGCCGAACCGAATGTTCTTTCTCAAGCTCTTGTCTATTTCTGTACCAATATTATCAAAATCTGTTCAGTGGTATAGACGTGAAAGCGTAAAAAGCCATACAGAGTTACCTTCACATTTATAACATTAATAGGGATGTAGGAATTACTAATTACGGCTTCAACCCATCTATGGCCCACTACTGAGCACGAATCTCTCCTTATACTTTGAAAGCCTCGAGCATATTCCGCCACGCTGCTCCAGTACGGATTGGTGGTGGCGATTAGTGGCCAACCCAAAAGTCGGATTTTTATATGCCGCCCGAGAACCTGGCTTGGCTTAACGATTGCTATCTAACGATAACAACCGCAACCGACGGCCTACGGCCGACAACATATTCGTAATAGACCGCCGGGCTATGAACGCTTCTTTATTGTTCTAAACTATACGTTGTTGTAATGTGTACTGGACTTGTTTAAGACCAAATTAAGGAGGTAAAAGAAAAATATCAAAATAACAAAAGATTTATTTCATAATTTATTTAAACTAAGTAAACAATTAGTATAGGAAGATATTGCCGTCAGCGTGGTTGTCAATCTTGATGGTGGGTGGTGGGGGATCTCTTTCTAGAAGATACCGTCTTAAGGAGATGAGAATAATGTTGGTATTTGAACACAACAGCGCTGGTATTAGTATCCTGAAAGAAATAACACATGTTATTTGACGGGTCTGTTGGTGTAGTGGTTAGTAAATCTAACTGCTAAGCTGGATGTCGTGGGTTTCCCACCCATGACCATGACCATTCTGTGATGAACATGAATGTTTTGTGTTTCTGTGTTAAAAACATTTGTTATTTAAATATGTATTTAACAATATACATGTATGTTGTCTAAATTCAAGTTCAAATTCAAAACATTTATTTCATCATCGAACTCACTTAATGATCTGATTACCATAGTACAAGCTAACGCTTAGTAGTCAGATGGTCATGTGTGAGTTATCCAAGGATAAGGGTTCAAGGATAATGGTATCCAAGGATAGGGGTTCAAATTGTTCAAACAGGTTGGTGTTTATTTTGTACTTAGAATATAATTTTATGCAGAGGTTCTTCATCTGATAATATATTACTGAGATTAGCAAGAATAAAACGGCAGTAAATAGAGAAAAGGTCTTAAAATCTATTAATTAATAAATACGTCCACTAACAGTTTTCTCAAGTCCGTTCGTGCTTCAAAATATATAGGAATAGATAGATACATAGAAATAAAATTACTACCAGCAAGATGTGATGTAGGTAAATGATTTGTAAATAGTAGGTAATTTAATAATTTTAATTTCCCTACCACCGTCAACTCTCGGCGGCCATTAAACTGTTGTTGTCAAGTATACATTGCTCCATTATTCCCAAATAGTAACCCAAATTCTATGCTGGCAGACCAGGGTGTCGTAAAAGCGACAGTCTTCAACTACTTGGTTGTAGTGCATTCTCAGCTAGCGACCACCCTCCTTCTAGAGACATCGAGAAAGATTTTAAGTGTTTCAGTCACAGCGTTGGAGGGCCAGTAGCCTTCTCATTCTATTTCTGTCAAACGTCCAGAAGCGATATGTTGATCTGCCTGGGGTCCTTTAACGTCATGATTTATTCAAGTTGTTTCAACGATATACTCTCTCCTTCATTCTTTACTTTCTAGACTTAAAAAAAAACCTTTTCCTAAATGATGTGCCGTTATTATGTACACTGCAACCCGTGACTGTCCCGCTGGGCTCGGGTTTCCTCAGGGTACAAGCCATTGTCCACTACGTCGGCCAATCGCGCATTGGTAGAATTAACACACTTATAAGAACTTTCTGGGAACTCTCAAGAGGTACCAGGTTTCCTCAGGAAGTTTTCTTTCCCCGAAGCAAGTAATAATATTTTTTTAATGCAATTCTAATTTATAATTTTTATTTTTATTTTGAACATAAGAGATCAGGTTCAGGTAGGCTTCGAAATCAGGTTCGGCAAACCGTGTTCTAACCGCCAACCGCAAAGCAACCGTTATTGCTTATTGTTATATATTTACTATATTTTGTTAGACCTTCGTATACCATAATAAATGCCTACCAATAAGAGTATCCAAGGCCAGGTCCTGGAGTGAACAGCCCCAGCGCTATGGAGGAGAAGGCCAGATGCTCCTGCCAGCTGGAAGTGGCCCAGTAAATACCAAACAGCAGTAATACTATGAGGCCTACCACTGATGTTGCTATGTTTGCATATAAACAACCTGGAATAAACAAGGAACAAATGTATCTTTCGCTGCATGTGTTTTAACGCTTTAATTGTTAGCGCACTAAGTATAGATTCAGTTTATGTGTAAATATGCGAAACGTGAGAGATAGTTCTTCTGTCTTTGGCATCAGTCTTACCTTCCAGTCTGGTGTTTGTAATCTCTCTGGGCGGCAGTGATCACTTACCATGAGGTGATTCGTCTGTCCGTTTGCCTGCTCAAAAAAAACCTCAAGTTTTACGTCCGACCGATTTGGTCGATACCGATTTTGACGATTCTTTTTTATTCGAAAGCTGATGCTTGTAATTTGGTCCCATTTAGATTTGGTTGACATCTGACGAGTTGTTTTTGAGTTACAATGTAATTTTGTAGTTTGTTAGTGTGTGTGTGTAGTTAGTAATTTATAATATAATGTAATACAATAATGTATATTTAATTGACATCAACTACGTTGATGTAATCTGATTTTATCACTTGTCGATGTCATTTTACGTCTAAGGTATATTAATTATCCTTTATTCTGTTACAGTGGGTAAGAGCCTGCTGTTATTCGGTTCACTTAGGATTTACAAAAACTGTTAAAATCTTTTTTATGGCTTATTTAAACTAAAGGTACACAGAAGGCACAATACCAGGTAATCCAAAGATAGGTTCAGTGGGGTTCTTAGTAGCGTTCAGGATCGCCAGCCCAGCTGCCACGGTAGCTAAGGCTAACTGGAGAAACAGCAATGCCAACACACTTGCATACACTCCAAGGCTGATGACTGCTGGTTGATTCACTGGCAACAATTAAAACCATCATTAATGTCTCACTATTGGATTGGTTTTCAAATTGTGGATATGTCAAAAAGTAAAATAAAAGTCTAAACTTAATTAATGTATGTTATTAAATTTAATTATACAATGATATGAATGATAAGGGAGTGAATGTAGAGTTAACTGCTGATGGGACAGAATGGAAGAGTAAAACATATTCCAAATAAAATTGGGATGAGGGCAAGAATCATCCTGATGCTTAAAATAAATTATACATTATAAACTTATGAACGTCACCATTTCTTGAATCTACCATCGTTATATAGATCTCGATAGACAGTGCCTGACTCTCATTAGCTTTATATTACGATATGATTGAATGTTAGAAGTTATGATAATTAAGTTTTCTATAACGTTCGCATATCAAGTGCCCAAGTGGCTAGTTACCTTTATAATTAAATTTGTGCTAGTACCTAGTCCATACGCAAACTTGTGCTATAGCATATACGAGTATGTGGATGTAGGTACGTAATATTCTATCCTACTAATATTATTAATGTGTAAGTTTGTAAAGATGGATGAGTCTGTTCCTCTTTCATGCAAAAACTACAGAACGGACCTGAATAAAATTTGACACAGAGACAGATTAGAGTCTGGAATAACGTATAAGGTACTTATTATCAACATACAACGCTGGTGGAGCAGCAGGCGAATACGTATCTACCTTTAAGGAAATACGCAAGTTGACTAGATAACCATGCAACTAATTAGCCTTTTTTTGGCCGGCACAATGGTGGCTTCCCAATTTCCACGGTCGACGATGACCACTCACCATCAGGTCGCAACGGTAGAATGCTTTGTTCGTTTGTCGACTAAATAAATGGTTGTGGATTCAAACCAATAATGGCCTGGGCACGGGTCTGTCCTCATCCTGTACAAGCCTATAGCATATTCTATCACGCTGCACCAAAGCGAACTGATGAAGGAGTTTGTCAATTATGAAACTTAAAAATCGCCGTTAATCGCGATGTTCAAGATATTTAGTATAATTGAACTCACGTGGATTTGTTTCATCGACCGTCGTATATGATACGCACGCTTGATTTGGCCGAAACCTATTGGCAAGTGCTATTACCTGAAACATAAATGCATAAAAAGTTTTTTTTTTCGGAAGTTTAATATTTGTGTCAAGTGTCAAGTCAATCAAACAAGCTCAACTCGATGGGTTTATCTTGTTTAGTTTAGGATTTCCTATGGCCACCCGACTCAGATCAGCACCACGGCACCAAAATTGCGTTGTGATCGAATACAAACATGTGTGCAAAATTTCATCTAAATCAGACTCTGGGAAGTGGGTCAAATTTAACTTGCAAGATTCCACCCGGACGAACCTCTTACATTGCAAGATACATAAAAGCTTGTATAAAAACAATAAATAAAATATCAAACCTTCTGATGTAATACGAACTACATCTACCCATGTATAATTAATTAGAGTTTTGGGAATTACAATTAATTTAAAAAATAAATACACGCTTTGATTAGATGAAATTTTCAGGAGAAGACCATTCGAAGAACGACCCTGTGGCCTCGTTGGTAAAACAGCCCTGTAGCCTCGTTGGTAAAATGGTTCTCTCTGTTAAGCGAGAGGTCTTGGTTTCAATCCCAGAGTGGAGAAGACATTTATGGGACACCTGGGGGGGGCGTTCAAGTATTACGTAACACAATTTTTGAACATTTTCGACTCTCGCTCCCCCTTGTAACGTTTCAGACGTCGGGCTATGAACGCTCCGTATTATTTACCTGCGAATTATGGTTTAGGATAATGTTAGAGGATTGACTCACAGCATCCCTCTACTTTCTACGGCGCACACTTTTAGGAACCCCTGCTATAAGGCATTCCAGGGCTCACTCTCCGACAATACGTGTTCCGATAATTTATAACATATCATTAAAAGTATTGTGGTCACCTCGTCCTGTCTCGCATCTGCTTCAGTTTTACAGCTAACAGCACAGGCACTGACGCTGGGCACACATGTCACTGAAATAAATCATAAAATTACTATCATTGACTGACCTGTTGGTGTAGTGGTTAGTAAACATGACTGTTAAGCCGGAGGTTGTGTGTTCGATTCCCATCCTGAACAAAGTTTTCTGTGATGAACAGAAATGTTTTTCGTGTTTGTCTGGTTGTAAAAAATATCTGTTTTAGTTTGCATTTTAAATATATATGTTGGCTTATCAGTTGTCCGATCTTCATAGTAGGTACAAGCTAACAGTTATTTGGGATCAGATGGCCGTGTATGATTCTCCTACGATATCTATTTAGTATATTATAGAATTCAACACAGAACTAGCGAAAACACATGTCATTTGCCGGGGTTATTGATTCCCTGGTGTCTTACCGAGTATCACTAATTCCGGGGTCAAAAAATTTCCATACTATGAACCATAACTTACTATACAGTGTGTTGTATGACGGAGTAGCGAGATTGTTCAGAATCACTTCGCCCTTGAACAGGCCGTAGCGTACAATGCTGTCTTGAGACTGGACTGTCGCAGTAGCAGTTGATACTATCTGAAACAAGGCGATTCGTAAGTAACTTTAATCAAGTACATATCTATATTATCTTTATCTATTCTATATATTTATATAATAATTCTGTAACTGATCGTTGTCTGTACATGAAAGATATAAATTCCGGTATGCCGGCATGGAATTGGGCTTAGTATTCTATGCCGCTCCATTACGACAAGTTCTAACTACCAACAAGTTCCGCCGCTCAAATATATTAACATAAAACCGTTGCATCCCGTGCCTAGCTTATGCACATTAATGGGTCTGCTCGTAGCTGAGGAGGTCTAGAACACACTCTACCACACTGCTCCAATGTGGATTGGTGTAGTTGCCAACCTAAGTGTGAGAAGTTTTTATGTCGTCCAAAACCCTCCGACATGGATTAATCTGCCATCTGACGGTAACAACCAGGTCCGACGGCTTTACGTGCCCTCCGAAGCACGTAAGTGTTCAAATTTTGGCGCTAGTGGTTACCGGGTATTGTAAAGTTATCTTAATAACAGCAAATTATGCAGGCATATTACCGACCAAGCGATAAGAACTTCGATAATCATTGATATTTTTAATCATTTTAATATTATAAATGTGAGAGTAACTATCTGTCTATCTGTCTGTTACGCATTCACGCCTAAACCTCTGACAGATTTGGATGAAAAATCGTATAAAGATAGATTAGAACTTGAAAAGAAACAAAGGCTACATTTTGTCGCGAAAGATAGCTTAAAGGGGTTGAAAAAGGATGTAAACCCAAGTATTGTTTTTCTTACGAAGTTTAGGCGTATTTAATATTAAATGATACACACACACACACGCACACCGCACACACCAGCCAGTTTACAAAAGACCCACGTCCTTCTCGATACTGCATACAGTCAGTTTCGGAGGCGGGTTTAAATATCGGTGACTAGCGAAAGATCTCGGGGAAGACCGCACAGTTATGCAGTAGGATCCTCATCTTAACGATTATCGATCGACCACGATTTTCGGCCAGCAACGCTCCAGCCTTCAGCTAAGGCGATACGACCTTTTTACTGTGTTGGGAGGCAATACTTAAGTGGGACACACTATGGTACAGAACTGTTTAATCTACAAAACATACTCAGCCGATTATAAGTGCTAATAGAAAGACGTCGTTTTTATTAAGCATTCACTCCGCTCCGGATTTAAACCCAATTGAAACTCACGTTCTATAATAAGAAATGCTATGACACCGACGCCATCGAAGTCAGATATGTAAACCCTCTTATTTGTCACTTAACCCATTAAACTCCGCGTGGCATCATAAGATGCGAGACACAATAATTTTCTATTGTTATCGAGATGCGCGGGAGTCGGAAAGGTCACATCAGTTTCGGTAATGTCTGGAATTCGAATAAGACAAGACAAACAGCGTTTAAATTTGATGTATAACATTAGCAGTGTCGCCAGTCGTTCTGCAGTAAAATATAATCAAATCATTCAAAATAAGTCAATGCTCAGCATCGCGCTCATTATATTGAATGACTTTTGCTATGGAGGCATTACGTTAACTATTAAAATTTAAAACAAAAATAACTGACTGAATTTGACTGGCCTGTTGGTCTAGTGGTTAGTGAACCTGAGTGCTAAGCCGGAGGTCGTGGGTTCGATTCCCACCCAGGACAAACTTTTCTGTGATCAACAGGAATGTTTGACACAAAGAAGTGTGTCTGGGTGCAATAATATCTATTTATGTATGTACTTAAAACATATATGTATGTTTATCAGTTGTCTGATCACCATAGCACAAGCTGACGCTTAGTTTGGGATCAGATGGCCGTGTGTTTGTTGTCCTAAGACATTTATTTATTCATTTATAATGTTTTAGATCGCATGTTTAAAAGTACTAAAGTTCTAATTTTATAAATGTGGTACAACAAAAACGTCCTAACAAGAGGCGAGAAAGTAAAACTTAACGTCCCTTGTGGGTCCCACTAATGTCACTCCATTATTCTATGCGTCCCTCCGCAGAGGCGCGAAAAGGGACACTCACGAAGCTTATTCCATTTTCCGTCTAATGTAATTCAACTTTATTCTTTTACTGTATTAATATAAAAATACTTTTCCTTTCAGTTTTCTGTAGTCACATTGAAAATGTTAATGTTACGAATATGATGGTAAAAACTAAACATTTTTTCGTCCCACACACTGCATTGGAGCAGTCTGGTGGAGCATGCTCTAGAGCTTCTCAGAGATAAGGAGAGATCCGTGCTCAGTACTGGGCTAATAACGGGTTGAACCCTAACACTTTTGACTGAAACGGGTTCTCACGATTATAACCAACCAACCCAAGTATCGAAACTTTTTATGCCGCCCGAAGGCCTCCGACGTGCTCATGAATTTTTGTTACTAGCGATCACCCATCCACCTACCGACCGCGCCCGCTGTTGCTAAATTCACTCTGGAATTGAAGACATTTACATCGTAATCGAACGGGAACACTGACGCGGGCAACTTATTCCAGTCCTTCACGGTGCGCATGATGAAAGAAGACGCAAATCGCTTTGTTCGCACTGGCGGGATGTCTACGACGAAAGTATGGATACCCGCCATGCGTCGGTTCGTTCGATGGTGGAATGGGGGAAATAGGTCGTGTAATTCCTGCGCACACTCTCCGAAATGTAACCTATAGTCGTATATATACGTCGTAATATATACGTCGGGTAATGAACGCTTCAATTACGCTTTCTTATTCTACAGCGCTGACAATTAGCATCCGATCCTTCAGATCCGAGGATAATGCATTTTTCTACCACATATGACCTCTTACTCAATTGAAGATTGGTGCCAAACAACGAATATTAAAGTGTGAAGAGACACAATTTTTATTACCATTAAAATACTCAAAAAAGCATATTTTAAGTTTTTAAATTATAAATGAACTTTAAACTTTGTTTACTTTTGTTTGATATGGCAGCTGTAAGTTAATTTTGTATACAAAAGTGTCTACTTGTTACGATTTAAAAGTACCCTATGACAGTTCTGACAGACAGATGGACGAGGGGAGGGCGCGGCCCTGACTGACCCCTAAAAAAATAATATTAACAACGTTACTGTAAAAGGTCATAGAATTACTTAGCTCACTTTGCTTGTATTTTTCGAAGCGTACGACTATTTCTCAAAGAAAGGCTACTATCCCGATAGCTTGTGTCGATCGCAAGCGATCAGGGAAGGTAAGCAATTCGATTTGGGTTTATTGTTACAATGGGTTCGATTCTCACCCAGGACAAACTTTCCTGTGAATGTTTGTTCTGTGTATCTGGGTGTAATAATATCTATTTATGTATTTATTTAAAAATATATATGTATGTTTGTCAGTTGTCTGATCACCATAGTACAAGCTAATGCTTAGTTTAGGGGCAGATGGCCGTGTGAGAGTTGTCCTAAGATATTTATTATTATTTATTATTATTG
>DWKC01000985.1:0-11004 GCA_018249195.1 Racta chiria
CTCTTGCGCGGAAGCCTTATAGGCATCACCGATATTAGATACATTATCCTAATAAACATTGGATAATGACTAAAATATTAGTATTAATAAGTTTTAAGTAAAAGTGTGTTTTTAGGTACTGTATATAGTACTAGAATTATAATAATAATTAATAGCCAACATATCGATTGTGAACTGGCCTGTTGGTCTAGTGGTTAGTAAGCCTGACTGCTAAGCCGGAGGTCGTTGGTTCGATTCCCACCCAGGACAAACTGTTCTGTGATAAACAGGAATGTTTGTTCTGTGTGTCTGGGTGTAAACATATTTATTTAAGTATGTATCTTAGAATGTATCCATATGTATGTTTGTCAGTTGTCTGATCACCACAGGACAAGCTAACGCTTAGTTTGGGCTCAGATGGCCGTGTGTGAGTTGTTCTGAGATATTTATTATTATTTGTTTAATATTGTTTCTAATTACATATTATTTTGTATCAATACGTCGCTGGATTATAATATTTAGTTTAATATTGTTAAACGCATTAGAATATAATTTAACTGCTAATCAGTACGAGTGTATTAAAAAAGACAAATATTATGGAACTATACCTGATCTTCTCTGAAGTCTATGATGTCACTCCTGAAATTTATAAAGAAAGATGCTTGAATTTATTTTTATTTCATTAAAGTGTGCTCTTATTTAATACCAGCTAACCCAGCAGACGTAGATCTGCATACATTTTCGAAATATAAACACATCCACTACATCAGATCTAAGTTGTTAAGTTATCATTAGAAAATACTTGTCACAGTGAAAACCTTTTCCAATGGAAGTACTTCAATCTCTCCAATAGTTAAAAAAGGTTATTGTTATATACCTCGTTATCGGTTGCTAGGCAACGATTGTTGATAGATAAGCACTCTTCTCCCCCAGTTGACTTGACAGTTTTTTCAATGTTACCAACTCTTAAAAACAATATAACTAAGATCAACATTACTTTTTATCACCTTTTACGATATTTTAATGGTTAATAAGTTAAACAGGGTCGATGTCAGAGTCCAAAAAAACAAATATCATTAAAATCGGTACAGCCGTTCTCAAGTTATAAAAACTGTAATTAACACGATTTTCGTTTTTGTTTTATATATGTTTATAGATTACATAATATTTTTTATTATATTTTACGTTCAGTTATATTTTGATAATGGCGTCTATAACCTTAAATGCGTAGGCAAGGCTCCGAAGGCTTTCGAAGGCAATAAGGACAGTCTGCCTTCGAAGTCAGATTTAGGGTTTTAGACGCACATCATCACCAAAATTCGTATAAAAGCCCAACAGAGTGTCGTTTTCATAGTAAGTAGGTAATTTTATAACTATGTAGATACTATTCATATATTTAATAAATGGCGGGCTCAGCTAGTGATGAATAACTTTACGGTACATTTATGACAGATACCTACTTGATCAGCAAGATAAAAAAACTCACTTTGACTTAGACTTATTAATTCTTGTCATTACTATCAAAACATAATAAATCTGAAACTGATCGCTGACTGTACATGGCAGATATTTGACAGAAACTATAACTGCGGATTTATAAAATGGTTTTAGATTTTTTTGTTTATTAGTTTCTGTTTATTTATGACTTTGTGTATCTCAGAAACGGCTGATCAGATTTGGATTAGACTGTTGTATTGTATTGTACTAACTGTTGTATCGTACTAAGCTTGGATTAACATTAACATTTTGTGTTTGTTTTTTGTAACTATTGTTTGGTACATAAGGGACATATTCTTTATTGACCCGTACTTATTTACTTAATGGTTATTTGTATAATAAAAATTAATCGCCAAATGTGTTGCTAAGAGCAAATCTCGTAAACGGCTGGACCGATTTAAACAATACTCTTTAAGGTGTGCTTGGGATAGTTTATGTTAGGTCTGAAAGAAAAAAAAATCTTGAGTATTTGAAGAGGAACTCTAAGTGAACAGCCAAGTTATCTAATCGCCCCTATAACAAAAGTTATTCAAGATAATCAGCATTTACTACGGGTACCATAACGTCTGCCAGGTTAGCTTGATTATAAATAAAATAAAGTAACAAAACTAAATAAAACAAAAACTTAAATTAAACTAAATAAAATAAAATAAAGTCATCTAAATATTTATATTATTTATATCATCTACTTAATCTTGTTTTTATCTATCTCATATATAGATAATTAAATGAAGGTTCAGACAAATAACTGTATATATTAAACAAGTTAAGCTAATGGCACACGGGAATGTTACTAATCTAACTTATGACTGTCTTACTCTCTAACTCATTCTCCTAAACGGGATTCTTTTTAAAGATAGAAATAGAAGTGCCTTTTCCTTTTTTCATTAAAATATCGGTACAAAATAATTGTTATCTCATCTCATTGTATGTAGTTTTAAACAAAATACAATTAATTCTAAACAAGAATCGTAACAATAATTTCAGATTACATGGTCTTGTACGAGGGTGGTCATATAACCATATTATATAGAATTAGTTAGAATATAATTATGCAGTTATGAAGCGTCAGTAAATATTATAATACGTTTCTTACTGGTTTTGGAATAATAGTAATTTGGAATTTGGTATAGTAAAAGGAAATTTACCTGCATCCCAGTTTCTTGATGACCGGCATTTGCGGCGTGCTGTCATGGATTCTTACTTGCGTCGGGTCGATTTCTTTACATTCAGCGTCATCAAACGATATTTGACCAGTCCTCCTTGCTAGTATGGAGTCCATAAATGGACTGTAAATTTGTCCTGAGGTGCCTAATATGTCATCTATATCCGTATAACGGGATATATACTTTTCGGAATTCTTGTGATAAGACATATTGGATGACGAAGCTCTGTATTTACGATTATTTTCATATGGTGAGCTACGGTTTGTAAAATCTTCGTTATTTTTAGGTGTCTCTAATCCCTCTGGGCTTCTTCTGTCACCAAGAGGTTCATCATCTGGTAAATGAAGAGGAAAAGGTGGAATTTGTGAAGATGGTACGTAAACACGTATTTCCTCAGAATCAGAGCTGTCACTATCTTCCCGTGGTGGTGGAGTTGGTAATTTTTCGATACCTTCTGGAATGTTTTTATCGCTCGCCAACCACCATGGGCGTTCTCCAGATTCAACATGTCTTATTCGCCTCAAAGGAAAACTTCTTTGGTCAGAACTGGATTTGCTTAAACCAATACTATGAGAATTGTCAGGTTTATTACTATTTGAGTTATCGTTGCTAGTTAACCACCAATCTTTTCTATCTCCTGATTCTATGTGACGTACTTTGAAGAAGTTGAATTTATCACTTTTATCACTATCACTAGATGACTTTCGGGGTGGTGATAAACGTTCAATTCCTTCGGGAATATTAGCGCTGCTATCAAGCCACCAAGGTTTCTCGTCATCATTATAGATGCGTTTTTTTAATTGCCTCTTTTCATCTGAACTTTCATGAGATATATTTGATGCATGGTTCATATCAATGCTTGGTTCAAAATGTCTTGTTTTATCTCCACTATGAGTGTGACTTCTTTTATCAGATTCCGAATCTAACCACCAGGCTCTCTCACCTGATTCTATGTGTCTTATACCTTTTAGCTTTACTACGGCGTCATCGTTGGATGCAACTATATTATCAGTAGTATTTTTACTTTTACTAGAACCACTTTCTGTTATCAAATTTGAAACATCCTTTCCTGTTGATTCAGAAGTCGTACTTTCTAACCAGCGACTATTTTCACTCGAGTCTTGATATCGTAATTTAAATAGATTTGTTACGGGTGCTAAAGCTCTTATTAAGAAAGACTTTGCTTCTTCAGCACCTCCATCATTTTTGCTTGAATTGACAGGTGATGACTGTTTACCAGATCTATCTGTGGGTATCGATGTTTCATC
Organism: Racta chiria; assembly: GCA_018249195.1. Classification (NCBI taxonomy): domain Eukaryota; kingdom Metazoa; phylum Arthropoda; class Insecta; order Lepidoptera; family Hesperiidae; genus Racta; species Racta chiria. Next base: position 3,911 of record DWKC01000985.1, read on the forward strand.
AGCTGAAGTCCTAGAAATATCATTTAGTTTTGATTTAGACACAGATTCGTCTTCACTAATTGAAGATTGAGTTGATAATGTAATGCTTGATTCAGGGCTATTGCTTTCTCGAGATTTGGAATGTTTTAATTTTGAAGAGCTCGTAGACGAATTTGTACCTACAGAAGACTTAGTTAAACTTTTTGAAGATTTTAAGTCTTTTGTGCTGTCTTTGTCCGTTTTTTCATTTCCTTGATCGGAGTCTGTAGAGCTAACAGACTTACTTCTCTTTTTCAGATTTTTTTTCTTGGGAACAGCATCTGTAGATGATTCAGTGCTTGATTTACGAATTTTCAACTTTTTTGTCTTTCCTGAGGCATCAGTTTTTGGAGGTTGCGGAGGTAACTGACTGTTTGTAATTGTTATTTCGGGCGAAACTAGCTCGGTTGAATTTACTGGACTCGTAGCTTTTTTCAATTTTAAATTTACATTAATGACTATATCTGATATTTCTTCATTTTTATATGGTTCGGATGCATTTTCCTTCTCTTCATAATCCACTGCTTCCAATGGTGTAATTTTATTTTCTAGAGATTTGTCTTTACAATTGTCTGAATTTGAATGAGACGAAGTATTTTCTTTCGATATAGGTTCTGTACTACGACTACGGCTACTTCTATCATATGAGTTGCTCGTAGAGTTATCTCGTAAGTTTGAGTATTGCGTTGAGTATCTTCCGGCATAACCTGTGTAACTATTACTGCTCGGTGCATAAAAGGTCCAGTTAGTTATACTAGTTCTGCTTGAGCCACCAAACCTACTTGATCGTGCTGGATCATCCAGTCTATCAGATTGGATTTCTTTATCTACCAATTCTGGTTTCTTTCTAGTCCGTGTTACAACTTTTTCCACAGTTTTTGCCATATCCGCCCTTCTTGATCTCACGTACGATGATGAGCCTGGAGGCGTAGGTGAAGTATGTCGTGTTATAACAGAGAAAGTTTCAATGTCTTCATTAGGATCCGTTTTTATGTCATGCCCATTTTGTAAATGCACTATATTGATATCATTTAAGATGTTTTGATTTTCTTCCTCTATTGTAGGCGTAGACAATTGTTTATCGCTTTCAGTTTTACTTGTGTCATTATAACTAACTGGTGATAATGAAGATCTTTTAACTGGTGTCGGGCTTCTTAAATAACTTGATGATGATAACCGATTGGCTATAGCATATCTATTTACTGTAACTTCGGGCTTTGTTTCTGTTCTAGAAGAAGGCCGACTGTAACTAGAAGTTTTAGGATATAATTTATAACTCGATAGGCTGCTGTAACTTGTAGGCTTATCAGTCTTACTTGGAATGTGTTTTTCCCGATCAACAGGGCTGGAATCTCTATTTTTTTCTTTTATGGTCTTGGTAGTTGTTCTACGATCTGGACTTATATGACGAGAAGTTCGACTTAAACTATATTTTGATGAAGTAGACACTGGACTGACATCTCTACTCTTGTTGATGCTTACAGAAGACGGTACAGAGAGTTTGCTTGTAAAATCTTTCTTCTCGTACTTACAGGAAGGTTTCTCTGGCTTATTATAACTGCCATATCTACTAGCAATGGCTGAAATTGATGTTTCTTCTCTGGAAGGTCTATCATTAGAGAGGACTGGTATGCTGGATGATTTGTATGACGGCGTTGTGTTAATGTATTTTGCAGTTACAGTTGTAGGTCGATCTGTAGAAATACTGCTGGTTGTTCTTCCTGAATCCCGCGGTCTACTGTATGGTGATGTGTCATACTGGAATATAAAAAAACATATCTTGAAATGCAATAAGAAATAGAAATGTTTAAAAACGTTACTGAACCTATTACTTTTTTTACGCTTGGAAAAATTACAATCATCTTTCTTTAATACTAATTCACTTGAAGATTCTCCTTTGACCGTTTTATAAATAGCGAAAGGAATGCGTATACGCTTGGAGATAACGTACAAGGAGGGATTTTATTGAGCCCTTCAGTGTTGGAGCAGACTGATTAATAGTAGGCTAAGGATTGGAATTTAGTATCAGTTTTATGGTGTAGTGCTTATGGATTTTGTTGACGATACGTTTATGTGGTAAATGTTATTTTAATAGGTGCTGTATTTTATATCTATATTAATCCAATATGATTATGAAGTAAATTTAATTAGAAAGTACTATAAATTGTGGGCACTACATATAATCGAAGTAGTACTTACATAATTCCTGTAAGACATCTTGACCTGTCATTTGTTTGAGTCCATTAGTGTGTAATTAGTAACTTCTCTTGAGTCCCTGAAATGAGAAACAATAAATATTTATTTTCTGCCGCAAAATGATCGAAGTTTGGTTTTTAATGATTCTGTTATGTGCTATGTGTTCTTTGCCTTCTTCGGTGGTCATATCTCAAAACAAAGCATTATCCTTCGTTTATTTTTCGTTGAAAATGCATCGGGCACAAATGCAGAGACCACCAGGCTATTACTTAAAATCATATTTTAACACCTAGTAGGTGCCGCATGAGAAATTGATAATGTGTATTAACTATCACCATGTTTTCTAGCACATTTTCTATTTTGGTTGTAACACAAAATCGCCAGATTGAATCGCCATTTTGAAATTAAGAACATTTTATGAAATTCGCTCAAAGGTTTCAAATGACACTATAAAAGATATTAAATATATTATACTAAGAGGTGGAAGCAGTTGGCTCAAGGGATAACACAGATTATTTACGGAAACCCTAATCTTATTTTATTACTATGCAGTGCTGTAGTTTCTTTATAGTTTTAAAATAGAAACAGTTTTATTCAGTGTTTCCGGACTGACCTATATTGATTGAGTCGGCTGGCAAAAGATGGATGGCCAACTTTTCAAAGCAAGCGTAAGATCATTCATAGCAATAAAGCTCTTAATTTTTGAATAATAAGGTTGAAATTTACTACATTTTCATCTTATTATTTTTGTCTATGTTTTATGCCTGTTGGTGTCGATAAATCACCCGGACAACTGTTGCAGTGATTGAACTTTGAGTCGTATCCGTATCCATATACATATCTGTAAGTACGTGATGTTTAAACTTTACTTGTTGATCCCTAATCCTATCAGGCTGGAGTATTCAAACAGATTAACATAAATAGTTGGCGTCAACCCATTAATAGATCCATTGGTCTCTCCTCGGAACTAAGGAGGCCTGGAGCGTGCTCCCCCAGATTGGTGGCGGGGGCCAAACCAAGTGTCAAATTGTTTTTTATGTCGCCTCGAGGAACCTTGTAACAGCTTAACGATTGCTATCTAGTGATAACAACCGGTTCCGACAGCTTTCCGTGCCGTCTGAAGCACGGCATTCATGAATTTTGCCACTAGCGGTCACCCATCCTCATACCGACCGCGCCCGCTGTTACTTAATTTCGTTGATCACTTGGAATCTACGCAAGACGCCGAGCTATAAACGCTTCTTAATATAAATAGTTAGCGAAAATTAAAATATAAACACGCGTTCATACTGCTGTATTGTGTTGTATATACATGAGTTCAAATTTTCAGGAAGACCTGGCGGGCTGTAGGAAGATTGTCAAATTGAAATTGTTAATTCCAATACATTGTTAGTTACCAGTGGAGCTAATAAAACCGTTCTTAAAATAGGTTTAGCTTTTTAGAATTCTTAGTTCAGTAATAAAGTAAAATCAGATTTCTCCAGATTTATAATTTTTTCACCAAACTCTAATACAATGTAAAGAAATTCTTTCAGATTCTTTCTGGATAGAAATTAGAGGATACTAATATCATTATTTTATTTGTGATATAAATACAGTATGGGGTATTGTATAAATTTAGCATTAGGCTTCCGCTCCGTCGTAGGATACAAAATTAACAATATCACTTTCTGTCTGTTTAATGCTCTCTCGGATCTATCATTAATCCTATTTTATCAGTAATAGAGTTCGTGCCGCCCGCGGCATAGGGTATCGGTGCGGGGGATTGAGTGTATTAGCGTTCATGTACATTTTTTCCTCTGTCGCCCATCATTTTTACTTGGCTGTATTCGGTGGATGTCGTAAGACCACAGAAGCCGCCTTTTCCCGCTTGGTTCTAGGGCTTCGTGTAAGGATTATATAGATATTATTATTAGGCAATTATTATAATCACTCGTATTACTACCAATACAATACTATGGATCGGCTAGCTGCCTCATTAAGAGAATAAGGGTTACTCAAAAGCTGCCAAAAGTTTTTCAGTATGATGAGTTTACTGAAGGTACGTATATAAAAATTCAATATCTTGTGTACGAGATACAGTTACATTATAAAACATTTTGCTACACATCGTCTGCGGATCGACTTGTAATGAATAAAAAACGTAACAATACTTTTGGAATGCAGCCGGCACGTATTGCTATAAATTGGACTTCATACCTAGTGGTAATTAAATCTGGAATCAATTTTATTAATTTGCTACAGATCGTTTGCTTCGCTTAATTTTTAGGGTTCCGTCTCAAACGGTTTTTGAAGGAGAGGGGGTTAGAACACGATCACCCATTGAATGAACTGACACAGTTAGAAAAGAGACATCGGCCTGCACGGTTTCATCAGGCTTTCTGAAAACAGAATTCATACATGAGACTTCGCTGTACGTATTTATGACAGAGCTTTGGCCGTCTGTTACAGAGTTCTATCTATTACGTCGTAATAGGTAGACACTGGATTTTGTTCCGTTTTAGCGTCAAAAAATTAAAAGTAATAACACGAAAAAACGATATTTTTTTATGTTGTAGATGTTGTGTACATATAAACTACTTCTTGTAAAAACTGTCAACCAAATGGTATACGTGTACATCATTGACATATTGGTGTACATGAATTTTATATTTAATACTTTATAAATGTCTGTTACTATAGTTGACATAACAGCAAATAATAAAAAGTGAAGAATTAAAATTTGGTCTCCATACGAGAAAAATGTTAAAGTAAATATTACACGGTCGTACCATACGTGTGTGGCTCGCACTTGGCCGATTTTATTTATCTAAGTTCGTTTTGTGAGACGATTACCTTGAGCAGCACATAGTATAACCCAATGAGACGATCGTCGCGACTGCGATAAGAAACCCATGATTTCTTTCATAAGAATGAATTTTATTAAAATTGCATTATCTAAGGCCTGGGTTAACCCATAACGGCCCACTAATGAGCGTGAGTCTCGGCTTAGAACTGAGAAAGCCTGGAGCATACTCCACCACGCTGCTCCGGTACGGATTGGTGGAGGGGTTAGTGATCCACCCAAGTGTCGGGTTTTTTATGCCCGAATGCCTCCGACAATCCGGGATCGACAGCTTTACGTGCCCTCCGAAGCATGCAAGTTTTCATGAATTTTTGCGAATAGAAGCCACCCATCCACCTACCTAGGAAAAGATCTACGCAAGACCCCGGCTATGAACGCTTCAATTATATTATCGATACTTTCGTGGATCCAAGAGATAAAGATAGTAATTTTAATATAGCTACCAATTGGAAATTTCGTAAGATGTTAAATAAATTAAAAGTAATGTGTATATGGACTCATTTCAGTATTCAAAAGACAAAAAATAATATCTATTTCAATACATGAAGTGATTAAATAAATTTGAAATATCTTAAGAAACGCTTACGCGTCTTACACTTCCTGTGTCACGGATCATACGCATCGACACAAAAATCCCTACTTAACTCGAGATCACAAACATCTTTCACATAAATACCTGCCCGGTCGGGAATCTAACGCAGCAACATAAAAGTTCCAGGCATGAGCAATACAAATATTTTGAAATACAAAAACGATACGAACAAATTCAATTACGCAAAAAATCTAATCTAAAGCTAAATCTAAAAAAAATAATCTAAAGCTTACAAAAGTGCGAAATTCACCGGGTCAGTTAGCTTAAAAATAAGAAGCTAATGAACACATCTAGGAAATAAAGTTTGCTTGACTTGTGCTTAGAAGTGCACAATAGATCTATCCGACAAAATTTGCAACAGTTCCGACTTGGCTAATTACATAATAATTCAACGGTGAAGTGGAAATGGCTGCTATTTCTGTCACAGACGCTTTATAGCCGGTTGTGAAGGTGAGCGCAAGTATTAATGTTTTATAATAGACAGAGGAGTTAATCCTGGTGCACATTAGGCACCTTGCGTTGCGTTTCACTCGTACATACGACGCGCAACGCATAGCGTTCGACGAGCGTTGGATTATATATGAACCGTTCTTCAGCGTTTTGTATTTACGCTACCAATGCGCGTTGAACGCAACGCTATGCCCGTAATGTGTACCAGCGCTTGTCTTGACTCAATTTATGTGTGAGGTGCAATCAGACACATCACCTAGAGGCATGAAGATCAAGACATAAATAATAACTGTACATTGGCATGCTAAAGCTATACTTGTATTGTGTTATGACATAATTAAAAGAAATTGTATGTGTGTTTACATGTACGATGATACGACATCATACATTTGTAGGAAAATATATTGACATCGGACACATTGCGTGGTCCAATGTGTGTCGATGATACCAACTGGCGTCAATATACACTTATTATGTAGTGAACGAGACTATCATTGTCATATTTTTAGTGGTATTAATGCGACGAAAGTGTCCGTTTATACGTAGGTACAAATGGAACACGACTATGATATGACAGGAAATTTCGCACGGGTGATAATTTGGCTTCAACATTGTGAATTCGAAATTGTGTACGTGTGTTGCGTTAACGCAACCAAAAAGATATAATATTATAATTGTTACGTATGAATGAATGTGTGTGTGTTTGTTGTGCAGTGTAATTTATAATAATACACACTAGCACACCTACAACTTAGCCTGCATAAATTAAGATTTCAAATATTAAAATTTTAATTCAAAAGTATTAAAATTTTAAACTAAACAATAATGTGACGTCTCTATCAGCTACAGTTCCGAAGATAAAGCATATTAAAGGTAAAAATATTTATCCAGTTTATTCCCTATCCCACAGGAATTTTGTAAAAACGTAAAAATTGTTTTTAGCAATCATGATATTTTATCTACGAGCATATGTCAAAATCTAAGTCCGTAATG
>DWKC01000986.1:0-11003 GCA_018249195.1 Racta chiria
AGTTACGCAATTAATAATGAAATTAAAAAAACGCCTATCGCGATTTGATTGCCGGCCGGAACAAAAATGTCTAATGGCTGACACTGTTCTATAATTAGTCAGTCTGTCCGTGCGTAGTTCTCGATTATCTACGGAACTTCTGTGGTAATTCTAGTGCAAAATCCTTATGGAGTGAACCTTAAGATCTTGTTACTCTTTAAATATATGTAGGTACCTTATTACCTTTATAATCTACATTACACAATGCTTTATGGTGATAAAATAGGAAACCATTACATCCTATGAAGGTCTTTAGTGTAAACAATACTAACTTACATCAGATGAATGAGCCAAAAGGTATTCAAAGTAGACTTATGTACAGCGGTATAGTTATAAATAATTTAACTAATGTCTTTGAGACAAAGGTCTCTGCGTTAGTTAAATAATTTTAACAGCTTTGTGATGTATATTAAATTTGCAAACTTTAGTGTGGTAGTATTTCGGTTGTACGAATATAATTATTTTAAACTAGTTACTGCCCGCGCTTAGCTGAACTCATATGTTACGGGAACACATAATTTGTGAAATGATTCGAATAAAATAAACACTATAAATGTTAATCGAATCTACAAAATACATATAGGTAAGTGAAAACTGGAAAAAGAGCTTAATGGTTTGAACGTTGGTCTCTTGAACGGGAGGTCCCGGGTTCAATGCTCTCACCTCTAATGTTCAAAGTTATGTGCGTATCAGAAGTTGATTATCACTTACTACGGTGAAGGAAAACGTCGAAAGAAAACCTGCACTCCCGATAGTTCTCTTAAAGTCCTCAAAGGCATGTGAAGTGGGATGGTTGTCAAGCATTTACTTTAAGGCCTACCCTGACTTAATATTAACTTATATCTAACTTACAACTAACTCAACCTAGCCGCAGTATATGTTGTAATGCTCAGGAAGACGCCGCTGCCCTTCTCCTGGACTGTGGTCCTATTATTCACCTTATACGACATCCTAAGAAGAGCGGAAGTGGGGATATACTATACGGTGAACGAGGCCACCACACGGGTCAAGGCCTAGCGGAGGCCTAAGTCCAACAGTGGACATCAAAAGGCTGATGGATAAACTTATTTTAAGTAAAAAAGAGATATGGTATCGAGCACCGAGAGAAAAAAAACCTACGTACAGGTTCGAAGTCTCGTAATAAAATTCGTAAAGCTAATTGTTTTCCGTCTGTTGCGATCTTTCTCGTCTCACCTCGCTGTCTCGGTGGCAACAATGCCGTTTGGCAGGTTCAAGGGCCTCATTACGTATACCTGTCATTTAAGAGTAATTACACGGCGGATGTCGGGTGTTGTTGGTAGCTAAATCAATAATTACAATAGCATTGCCCTGATCGAGATACGATTACGTGATCTGAGGATACCCGACTCTTTGTCGTACCTGAGAACTTTTATTACAATGCCGACGAATATACAGAAAAGCCAATGAGGACGTACTACTATCGCCTGACGTTACTCGTATATATTACTACAAAAATTCTCAAGGCATCGTAAATGAAACGCTCATAGCCAAAAACCTTCAAGCAATCTATATTTATATATAAATCAATGTTTGTCTGTATGTCCTTTATAGTATCGTACACTATGCATTAGTTTGATCATGTGATGATCTTTAGCAAAGTTGTTTTGCATGAACCCAGGAGGGTTTCTGAGTTGGTACGACCAATTTTCGACAGATGGCGCCTCTGTTATTCCAATGAATTAGTGACACACACGCACACAAGAAATATATATAAAGTTTAAATTAAAACGCAGACGAAGTCGTCGGCACAGATAGTATTTGATAAAGATCAAGTGACAAAAAAATCTGCTAAATTAGCTGTCAGTTGTCACCATTAGATAACATTCCATCACAAATCTTCGGGCATTGTATACACTTCCGACTGGTTCAGATTGCCCGCTAATCTCTCCACAACTCGTGCTGTTACAACGTGGTGAAGGATGTTCTATTCCGTTTCAGTAATGAAGAGAGATTAGTGCGTTGTAGGTGCTTTAAATAAAGCCAAAGATATCATCTTCAAATTCGAATCTCAGTATGTAAGAGCTGTTCAATCGTACACGTGTCAGTTCCGATTGCAAAGTATATATTACTTAGCAGTATGTAGGTACGTAATATGCACACCGCGCATTTTAAGTAATCAAATTTATTTATAAATAAATAAATTTATAGACCAGTGTTCAAACTGTACTCGTTGGGATTGGTCATTTATAACTTCCTTACCCCTAACTAAAATTGTAGGTCACGCTGTAGTTTTTGGTCCTTCGAGCCGGGAAGTACGTATAATTGTGGAACCTGCTCCTGTCTTTTCGCATTATGAAATTATCGAATCGAACGTAGAGTCGCATCAATCATGACTCAAAATCAAATTAAATAAAAATAATCTCCTCGGAATTTTCAAGTAGTTAAAATGATTAATGTAATTTTGGAGATATAACAAATTCGTCTTCGCCCACATCATACCACAGCCTGCACCAGTTTTAAAGACATGGGTAATAATAATACTCTTAGTGTAAATTTTAAAAGAAAGCCACGTCCGTACGACGCGCCCGAAGTGTCATCGTGTCAGGCTTGCGACGGGCTATCCAAAAGATTCAAAACAACTTTAAAATTCTTTAATTTTGATAAAAATATTGTCGATTAGCTGGTATAATAACTTTTGTCTTAATTGTGAACTAAATACTTTTCTAAAAACAAATTTAAGTTAATAGATGCGTCTAAAACGACATTCTTTTTGACACCACACATGGTATGTCATTTGGAGATTGAAAAAGATCCCGCCAGGAGAATTAAGGTTGGCAGCTATTTTGTCCAGAGAATTAGTTTAGTAATTCAGCGCAGTAATGTTGCCAGTGTTCTAGGAACAAATCCCCAGTTAGGATTTGTTAGATTGTTTATTATATATTTAATTATACTTAAATATAAATTAAAGATTATTCTCTATTTTTAGTGGATTAATTAATTAATTTTATTTATATTTTGTTATATTCACCGATTATAATGAGCTGAAAATAGTTCGTTGGATCCGCGGTGTGGTCGTCGAAAAGACTACGCGCGCCTCTCGTAGAAAAGTTTACGCGCGACCCTGTGTGGAGATTTTGTTTTACTATTGTGAACCAAGTTGGTGTTTTGTTTCGAGTTTTTTATTGCGTGCCACTTTATAAGTTTCGTTTCCCCTGACAGGCTAGGATAGGAGCAGTGTTTTTTCTACGTGGCTATCTTTATTTTGCATTACAATTACTTACTCTGTAATCTAAATATTATCAAAAGTTTTTATTTTTATTAATAAATATTTGAAATAATAACATAATACCTACTAGACACTACTACAATACAGTATACTACACATACAGTTTACTAAAATGAAACTCTATTTAAATAAAAATAAACCTATGTAAACTCTTATCTCGCAAATAAAATATATATTGATGATTGAGTTTTAAATATTTCCTTATTATTGTATGAACATGTTGCAATGATTTTCTTGTCAGACTTTCTTCATTCTTAGTCATTACAAAATGCGAAAGCCTTTATAATGGTTGCCGCCGTAATTATTCCGACCAAAAAATCAGTGGGCAGAAATTTTTGTCTCATCGTAATTCTACTCTTGTTCTGGAAAATGATGCGGCAAATGAACAAAAACTTTAGGAATGTAGGAATTTTACAAGCGTCTCAAGATGGGACTCATTATGATAACCTAAATGTCCGTGATAACAGCATGGTATTTGGTTTTTGGTGACCTTTTTATGACAAGTTTGCACCGGAAAAGAAAAGACGATTCAAATGTTTGTATACAAAACGTTGTCAAAAACTATCGCAACATTTGCATCGATGTATCGACATATCCCTACAATTTTCGAATAATAAATTTTAAAATTGTAGTGTATAAACAAAATTATCTTCTCCTTTTTGTTTTCAAATAAGATAGCACACAGCTTAAATTTACGAAAATTACTGAGGAGTTTAATCATGCGTTCCCGGTCAATATCGTTTGGTATTCAGCTCGTATCGTTGTGCGAAGGCGTGTCGTTTTATTGGCATATGATTAACGAGGTACGACAGTGAAGGTAGAAACATAGATGGATAGCCCACCGCCGGCGATTCCCAGAGCCCGAAGTAATCACCGAGAACGAAGTGTGTGCTTCGTGAGATAACTCATGAATAGCCTTGAATAGACGCATCGGGGGAAGACATGCAAAGGGTTGCGTCAAATCAAATTATTATTATTTGCATTAAAAAAATGCAATTTCCAAACTCATGTAAGTATGTTTATTTATATAATAATAATAATGTTATAATCATATCTTCACTGCAACCCTTATCTGTCCCATTAATTGTAAATTCGAGTATAAAATATAAGAATACTTGTTTGGAAATAATACTTATTTATCTCTAAGATGGAAACTTTTCAAATTAGATGCACATAATATAAAATGATGATAATAATCACCATTGCAGCCCATAATTGTCCCACTACTGGCTCGGGTATCGACTCACAGTGTGAGGGGTACAGACCATAGTCCACCCCGCTAGCCAAGCGGATTGGTATACTTCACACACCTTTGAGGTCTTTATGAGAACTCTCGGGAGTGCAGGTTTCCTCACGATGTTTTCCACCGTAGCAAGTGATAATCAAATTCTGATACGCACATAATTTTGGATATAAGAGGTGCGCGCAGCAGGATTTCTCCTGGGACCCCCTTTTCAAGAGCAACGTTCAAACCATTAGGCTATCACTACATAAGCTTAGGCTATCAATGCACCATCGTACACAATAGATAATTATGATCTAACTGCCATGTTGTAGTGATTAAAAAAAATAAAAATGTTCTTAACAGGTTCATAAGTAAAAACCAAGCAAATTTCGAAACTTGCCAGAGTGCGTGCGTTTTCGACCGTTTGTACGAAGTCGCCCTACTCTGTGGAGAAACCGCCGACATTTTCTGACGGGACATTTGATAACAATGTTAAGGAGATCTCATTCCATATTGCACATGCCGCTTGATTATATGGTCCAAGTACCGCCATTACGAGATGTTACGTTATGATACAATTCCAGGGATTCGCTTTAAATGGAATACGCGCTGTTTTAAAAATCTGTCTGGAATGATAACTATAATTTAAAAATGCAGTTATAATAAAATTTAAGGATGCTGGAATATTTTGTGATAAAATTAACCGCCATAACAGGGCCATTTTGGAGCGAGAAATGGTTTAGTATGTGTAGGAAGTTTATTTATAACAATTAAACAAGTATTTAAAAATATATTACAATAATCAAATTAAATTTAATTAAATCTTAAATTTAAGCTAAATCAAAAATAAAATTTTTAAAAATTGTCTTAATGTCTAGGTATAATTTTATTTTTATTTTCAAAACATAGGTACCCATCCGTACCTAGAGGTTTCAGGATATGTGGAGCGAATACTAACTAAATTCCACTAGCAGCAGACGAAGCATATGGGGAGGCAACAATACTTCATATGCTAAGTGTGATGCAAATTTGCAAGGCAAGGAGATTTTGGGTCAAGGATCATGGTTTGGTTTTCGGAAGTAATGCGTGTTCATGTCATTTCTTAACTGACTTAAAGTAAGTAATCAATTCGACACGTTTGTGTGAATGTGGCATTATTGGAAATGTATAAAATATTTGTTTGTTTTCGTTTATCTCCGATACTGCTAATCGGGTTATGACCATTCTTTTTTTATTCGACTACTTTCCCTCGAGCTTATCGAATAGTGCATTTTATTAAAATCGATGAGATAGTTTTTGAGATATGGCCCTAAACGTATCACAACCTAACTCACTGGTACGAGTAACTATACTACGTCTACGAGATATAGTCAAAGGGAAAACGATTAAAATATTGCTCAAAATCGTTGATTAAAAAACAAAACATCAAACTTTAAAACCAAAGTTTTAGATCAAACCAAAACTTACGAAATAAACAAATAAAAAAGAATCGAATTCTAAATTTTATTCAAAATTATGAAACAATAAAAATAATTATGAAATAATAACCTAAGTGGTTTCTCAAATAGGAAGTACTATTAGTTTAAATAAAAATATTAGTTACTAATATTAATTTTTATACCTGGACGGAATTCATTAAATTTATCATATCCTTTTTATTTGTACATCGAATTTAATAAAAAAATACCCCTGAGTGTCAATACAAGCTTAGACCAATACATCAGTGAAAACCGCATTCAAATCGGATCAGCTATTTCTGAGATTAGCGCGAACAAAGCCACAGGCAAACAGAGAAAAAATCTAAAAATGGTTGTTTTGGGTTCTATTCCCCCCATAAGTTTCTTCCACATATTTCCTATGTACAGACACCGATCAGCTACAGATTTACTATATGTATGATTCATTAATTAATTTATGCCTTTAATCTGTAAAGCCATTCATTATGACGTCATCAAAAAAACTATGTTATTTACAGAGTGAATATCGCTTCGCGGGTGGAGGGTACCCCCGAGCGACCAGTAGCGGCGGAAGCCGCGGCAGCGGGCTGTGCTCAGCGGCGCTGGTCGGCGGAGCCCTGTTCGCTGCAGTCGCCGTTCTTGCTGTTGCAGCACTCGCCTTCTATATGGGAGCCTTAAGGCCGGATAATGGGGAACGTAAGTTCTATTCAAACACAAATTCGAAATTCAAAACTATTTATTTCATTGTAGGAACAATAGATCACTTAACGGAAGTCAAAATGTTAACAATTCCCTACCTGAGCTATAAATTAAATTTAAAAAAAAACCTATCTAGCGTCCTGTAACTATCAACGTGTAGATACGTCACTATGGGCGTATATGGGAACAACCACTATTTTCTTTGTCAACATAGACGAGCTTTAATCCAAAAGTCAACGACACAGCTTACTACTCGTCACATGTTATGGCCGCCTTATTTTACTAAAAAAATTAGTCAAAGCGCGGTGACAGTAGAGCATGGACACCGGTTTTCAGTTATATCGAAAAACCGGAATACCTTAACAAAACTCCGCCTATTGAAAATCCGGTGTTGTAATAATACCGGTTTGTATTACATTGAATAATAAAATTATGTGCTTCATTTTATATCATTTAATTAATTCTTTTATTTTTATGTTTTTCGTATATTTCAATATTAAGGTAGCTTGTTCTTGTCAAGAAGGAAATCTTCCTCAAGATATTCGATACGGGTTATGTGGTATATGTACTCACTTAAACCCCAACGGCAACCACACGACGTATCTGGGGATCTTTGAGAACGCACCGTTACCTCCCCTGCGTAAAGATCTTTTGTCCCATTTTTTCGACAATTTTTATCGACGATCATGTCGCCTCCAAGCAGGATCAGCCCTCTCCCGATCTTGCTTAGCGGTTTCCTTATTTACCAAACAACATCGTGTCATGATTTTTGTAAATTAAATTAATTATTTGTTCGTATTTTTAAACAATTTAATATTATTAACAAAAGTTAAATTTATTTTGAGAGATGTTAATTTGACTCGAATGACGTATGGTCAAGACGGCAAAAAAGGAAACAAAGGAAGGTCGCAGTATGGTAGACTAACGCGATTGTTTTGTTGAACTAGATTGATAAAAGATAACTTAATTATTAAAAATATATGTAATGCATGAATAATAAAAAGAATAGTCTTATCCAATGAGTATTTTTATAGATCCTGACAGTTGCTGGTAAAGGTAACCGTTTCATCTTCTTCAATTCGCATCTCGCCGGTGCGGTCTGCCCTCTGGAGAGCTTCGGCGCACCATGTGCCCACAGGGTCCAGTAGGTACCACCATAGATGTGGCTACACCAGATACACTCCAATCGATCCGTTATCTTAAACAATATTACATTATCAATCATAATAATAGTTGTATAGTAAGGAAGTTAAGTGTAGTGAGGCTTGTTGAAACGTTTCCATCCTCCGTAGAGCATGTTGTCCGGTTGTCCGGTTGTAATTGCTGAATAATATTTATTATGAAACGTTGGAGGTAGTCAGATAGTTCAAGGTACCTCCATGAACTTTCGATACTTGGATTAGCAACTAAACACTGCGATGCACAATCTACTATGGAGCAACAAGGTAGAATAGTATTTTGCAGAAGAAGCTCTCACATACCTTCAACTAAGTATCATGAGCAAGTATTATCATATTAAGATAGACGGGGCGACGTTCCAGGCTGAATCAAAATCAAAATCATTTATTTCGTCTTAGGCACTAAGAGCTCACTTAACGAAAGTCAAGAAGTTAACAATATGGTTCTATAATAAAATCTATAAATTAATACGAGATTTGCCTGTGCATTTACTCAAGAAACGTGTAAAATCTCAGCCAATTGGCAAGTGATACTATACTATAATTGAGTACTTAAATTACAAGGACGCGTAGAAATGATCCGCCCTGCTCTCACTTCTAGACTAGTAAACATTTTTGTGTATATATTTTTTTTCTTCCAGTCTACACTAGCGTACATAGTCTTAAGTTTATGTCGTTCTATTAAGCCGATGATAGTTAGATCTTGGGCTCTATTATACAAGTTTCATTTTTTATGTATAATTTATTGTTACTAATTTCATTAATATAAGACCCTATCTTAAGGCCCTGCTTGGTATTAACTTGATTAACTTCTCGACTTCCGTTAAGTGAGCTTTTAGTTCCTTAGACGAAATAAATAATTTTGATTTTGATTTTAAAGATGTGTTCTGTTATACGGGGACACTGAGGATTATTTTTAAAAAAAGTCTTAGTTTCACTAAATAGTTTATTAACTTTTCACAAAGAACTTTTTATAAAAAAATTGCAATTTCGACATAGAAGAGGTGTGGCTTCCGCACGGGTCTATATTGAAGTGCCATCTTACAAGACATTGGCTTGGGTCGATAGGTGCGAGTCAGCACCTTTTGGCCTTAGTTAGTTATAACCACTGCACATAAGACCTTACTTTAAATACCGATTGCATAAAAGCTTAAAACCGGCAATAAAAGCTACTTTCAAATTCACAAAGTCCATTCTAAAAGTCTAACTTTCCTTGCAAGTATAGACTGCCATCGGAGTGCCGAGACAGATAGTTACTGAGAGGAAAAAACATGCTGACTCCAAATAGAAAATGTGTAAAAACTCGACAAGTTCGACGGAGTAATCCCAGCTCGGATCGACAATCAGCGCGGCAAAACAAACAAACAATGGGAAAGTGAAAATAACTAGTGTTGGATTTGTTTCGTCATGCCAGGTTTGTTAAAGTTCGCAGGCGGCGAAGCGATGAAGCGAACAGTGGACGGCGGACCGCATGCTATAGAAGTACTTAACGAGGAGTTTAGCAAAACGCCAGTAGCAGAGACTGACCGGGCGATCGGTACGCTGTGACGCGTCTGTAATGAGTTCGCTCAACAGAACCGCGGGAAGCGGCCGTAATTTCCATTTCATGATTGGAACCCTCGAGGGCACCTGAGCCGGTGTTTGTCAAACCGCTGACAACCCTCCCTTTTTGTACGAACATCAAATATGTAACGAATTCATCGCGACCGCGCTCGCATTTTATGGTTACGACGCTTTGCATTTTGCAGGACTGTCTTTAATGGCTCGCTCGAGCGATTCCTCGATCTTCGAGTCACTACTTGGAATATTCTGCGGCGGTTAGAGTCGGCGCGACATACTCGTAGGTTCCAATAGTGAAACTGTTGAAGTTCCATTAAATCTATTTCCACATCGACTCGGCGCACAAACTTTTGCAGATTGATAAACTTAACGTGTTTCAGCAACTTCGATTAGCTCCATTTAGTCGGATGACTTTACGGTTGGAGCGGTATTCGATTTGTATTATTTAAATTATTTTACGTAAAACAATGTAACTATTTATATAAACGTGATTGCTCTTGCGTTACTTTCTAAAACTAGGACATAAATAGCGCTTTTTAAATTGTAACAGGTACTTACGATGAATGATTCAGTCAGTCGCAATAATACATTACCCGTTACTCACGTAAAGTATCTTCTTTATTATGACCACGTAGATCTTCCAGGCAACACTGATGGTTAAGGGCATGGCTCCTTGAGGTTCTTAACGGATCGTTTACGATTCCTATGGCAGAATCGGTGTCTAGACAAAACAATATTAACTGTAAGTCCGGCAAACTGTCACTCGCCACGGTAATTGGAGTAGTTAGCGGCATATTTGTGTTTCGTGCACGTCATGAATACTAAATGATCTGAGGTCGGAAAGTTACTCCATAAAATACCTATTTTTAACGCTGACGTTCCGTAATGTTACTTTTATATCTAGTGACGGAACAAATGAACAGTTAAATATAGTTGCAATTGGATCTAGTGCAGTGTGAATTATTCGTAGAACGTATTAGCAAACTAATAATAATAATAATAAATATCTTTGGACAACTCATACACGGCCATTTGAGCCCAAACTAACCTTTAGCTTGTACTATGGTGATCAGATAAGTGATAAACATACATATATGTTTTAAATACATACGATAATTTGTTTTAATAATGATTACGGGTTTGTCCTTACGACCTCTTGAGTCTTGGAGCATACTTTACCATGCTGCCCCAGTACGAATTAGGCATAAGGATGGCATCTGCTGATAGTTATCACACAGACTGATTGTTTTACGTACACGAAACACGGATGCGCTGATGATATTTGCCACATTTATCATTCGCGCCAGCTATTGGTTAATTTTATGGAGCATCTAGGATCGATGAAAGCTTTCAGGCGTTCATCTATTCTGGAGTAGACCTGTTCTATTAATGGCCCACTAATGAGCACGGGTCTCGCCTCGTAACTGAGGAGGCCTATACCACACTCCACCACGTTGCTCCAGTGCGGATTGGTGGAGCGTACAATGGCCAACCTAAATGCCAACTTTTGTTGCCGCCCGAAACTCTTTTTCGAAGCACTAAAAAAGTTGTTTAACTTTACGATCTCATACGATCTAAAACCCTTATCAATAATCTTC
>DWKC01000987.1:0-11002 GCA_018249195.1 Racta chiria
TGATTAGTGGCCAACCCGAGTGACGGATGGACACATGACATGGCTTAACGATAATTTTTTAACGGTTTTAACTGGGCCCAATGGCTTTTCATGCGTCTACGAACCACGGAAACGTTCATGAAATTTTTGCTACTAGCGGTCACAATCGAGGGAGCAGCGACGGGGTCCGCGGGTTTCATTTCCAACCGGGGCAGATATTTGTTCTCGTGCCGTGGGCGATATTTGTATTCAGTTTTTATAATACAATGACGACGTAGTAAGGCTAACCATTCCTAAAATAAATGTCGTAAGATAACTCACATACGGGCATCTGATCCCAAACTGAGCGTGAAGTTGTACAATGTACATGTAAGTTACATACACATCTACTTATGTAGATTTTTTAACACCCAGACAAACATTTCTAACAAATGTTTCTATTCATCACAGAAAAGTTTGTCCTGGACGGGAACCCACGACCTCCGGATTATCAGTCAGGTTTATTAACCAGCAGACCAACAGGCTAATCAATTCCTACAACTGAAATTAAATCGTGCTGCAAAAGGTTTAGTTGTCTTAATTCAGTTCAACCGTAACCACGATCCAAAAAAATTTCATGTGTACCCGCATAATTCAAACCATCATTTCATCTCGTTCTATCAACACGTTTAACTTTTAAAGTAAGTCGCGTTCCATTTGCGGTTCAAGGCTATCGAAGAAGCTCTTCAGTTTGAGCGTTTCATTTTCAAGTGACTCTAGGTGACGCTTCGTCGGCTACAGTACACCTCGATTCGAAACGGTCGTGTCGTCAGAAATAGCACGATGCATATGCATAAACATGGCCTGGATTACGTTCAGCCTCATGCATATCTGTGGTGACGTCATTTGTATTCGTTACACCGACTTCTGTTGTGTTTTGTGATCGTGGGGTCTTGCAGGAGACACGGCAGTACCTAACATAAAAAGCTAACGTTTATCCTTCGATAAAGCTGGGTAGATTTTGACGAATCTTTTGTGTCTATCAGGCAAAGGATTTTTTAATATGGTTCGTAGGTTGATCGTTACTACACGGGTATGTGGTACATACATCATCATTTAGCGTCGTTATTGATCCCGGTTGCTTCAACGGTGTACTGCGTCTCTTTTCTCTTTGTCTTCCTTTTCTTAAGCGTTTTTTATGAAAAGTTCAAAAGACACTTCACGAAAAGACACTAATACCATCACTCTGATCTGCCATAACAGTTTACCTTCAGATTTTCCCATTTACCAAGATCAAAAAAATAAAAAATATATTTTCTGTTTCCAGACTTCCACTACCCTGGCTCCTGTATGGACTGATTAACGGCGAACCAGTCCAGGTCAACTCTAAAGGCATGGTCTGCAGCATAGTGCTGCTGTTCGCGATGCTGATTTTCGTCATCATCAGTATCGCTTGCTTCAGGTGGAAGATGAACAAGGGGCTCGGTTTCACCATGTTCCTTCTGTATTTCGTCTTCGTAGCAGTCAGTTTGGGTCTCGAGTACGGGTATCTCCACTGTCCGAGCGAGTGAAGCTTCTTTCAAGAAAGAAGAACAATGGTTTGATATGTCAATGATACGGGTAACAATATAGACTTAGGGTCAGGAATTCAAAATAATTTTGGAGATTGAAATGAGAAAGCTGAAAAGGATTGGTAAACATCTACAATTTACAATGCCTCAAGCAATGTAGTTTAAGTATAACAAACAATCGGGACTAATGATCATGTAGCGAAACTTAAACATGCTAGTTAAGATGATAAATTTACAAATTAACCGAACATATAGCATATTGTAGATAAGTTACATATTTGTCTTGTTTTTCTAACATTAGCGGGCGCGATACAATTATTAAATGATTATAAATGATTTATAATTAGTGTTAGCTTTAATCTATTCAGCAACAGTAGTGCAGAGGTAGCAAAGTCAAAGAATAATTTTACAATATTTTATTAACACTTTTGTATTGAAGCATATCTTCCAAAGATATACGCTCTTTGCGACAACGATCGAGGTAATAATGATGTAAATTACACCTCCGAGATAAACAGTAAAGTTAAATTACATAAAAATAACTAACAACTAAAACAAAATTGTGATCCTACTCGACCTGGATAAAAACATAACGATATTGTCAAGGTTGAAGAAGTAACATGAAAAGAGAAAAAATGAATACGTAAAATTTTGTTAATATTGAAGTTAATATTAACAAAAACGTTATAAAGTCTCTGCATTCTGTTCAAAACCTTTGACATTGCTATTTCCTTATAACAACATTAGCTGCCATCGTTTTGCCAATTTTAATATTAGCAGTTATAAGTCTTATCGAAAATCGAAACAAAATTACATATTAAATAGTAAAAATGCAAAGTAATTGATGTGGTGCATACAATGTTAAAGAATATTGTTGTGCTAATATTGTTTGATGTTTTCATTTATAGAAGCCATTTATTACCAATGACATTATTGCTCAATCGCACACAAATGTTATTGCTCGATTTGTTGTTTTTGTAAGCGTTATATAATTTTAGTAATACAGTGCCATGGACGCATTAGATGGTGTTACGAGTATGGAATATAAAGTTCAGTAAGTTATACTACATGAATGCAATAATAAGCTGTGAATGGAAATATTTTACCTCGAAAGTAAAGTTTGACGAAGACAGACTTTTGTATATGGTTAATATTAATACAATGTAATGTAGGCGTCAATAGAGACTGTAGCCATTTATATGAATGTTAGTAGTTAATAATATTTGATGGCGCTTACGATATTTATATCGTACAAATAATTTTTAATCGCCCTATATTGAAATTTGAATATCGTGAGTAAATTAGTTGGTTCGTAATTTAGTTTGTAAATACGTTTTTTTGTATAGCGCATACAGAGGTTAGTGTCCATAAATGTCTTCGTGTTGTGTTTATTTGATGGGTCAGTATGACTCTGTCCATGTGTTGATAATTTCAATTTAACTGTATAGCGAAGTGAGTGATATATGGGCAATATTGTATTTCTTATTGAAGGTAAATATTTCAGTATTCAATGCGCTCAAAGTTACAGATTATGTTACTGTGGCTTATGTTGCATCGCATGTGGCAGAATAAATAATTAAAATTAACGAAAATCTTAAATAAGTGATAATAATCCAATTGTTGAATATAAAAATGCGTATGAATAAGAAATATAATATTGATCCACTAATAGTTGTCTCTGCACAAAATGCTAGATAGAACAGTGTAAATACACAAGTACGGGATGATGTCGCAGGAGCGGGGCAAATGCGGCTATCTATTTAATTATTAAATTAATGTCATTCCATAAATTGTGCCTAAGGGTTCTTACGAGCTCAGACATTGTTAGCTTCGATATTTTTAAAGTAACTCACTACGGAATTTTACACTTCCATCTATTAATAGAGAGATAGAAGTTAATGTGCACATGTGTCCCGCTCTTCCTTAAATTGTAATTAGATTCATACTATCGTTAAAACTCATACTTTAACTACCAATTTCTTCATTTTCATCATTTACGTCTCAATCCTACAGTTGACGCTTCGAGTCAATTCTACTATGAATATTGACAGTTCCGAAACAGACACGGTTTATAATGGCACGGTAAACTTCGTCTAAACTAACGTATTTAAGAAATTCAAGACGAATGTCTCGTAAACCGTCCGTAGGTTCCTCGTCTAAGTTCTCTGCTGTCGCTCACAATTTACCCCTGTCATTTGAAGGTCGCACGACCGTTGTCAAAGATTTTTAAAAACGTTTTTGTAAAATCAATTGTTATAATCCCACAAAGTTTTATATTGATAACCCGCCTATTTGACATAGCAATAAATAGACTAGAATAGATAGTTAAATATTTATATTGTTAAATATTTTTCTAATCACTGATTAGTCTAATGACGGCCCTGTAGCCTAATACTGACCCAAACTGCGAAGCACGCCATCCCGGGTTCGAGATATATTTGTTCTAGGGTCAATAGGGTTGGCCATGCCCCCTCGAGTTATTGTTAATCCAAGGGTGGGGATATATACGTATGTAAGATTCGATCAAAAATTAACTACATGACGCATCACGTACAAAATCAGCTCTTAATTCGGCCCCAACCCCCAACGCTTAAATTGGTTTACTAACGAAATAAGAAAAAGTTTGAATTTTTTTTTTAAGTTCAACTTAATTACAGACATTGCACATAGTAATAAAGTCAGAAATCATCAAATATATACATATATATATGTAAATGTAAGGAGCGAACAAAATACCAGCTCACACTTTAAGAGCGCTATTATTTCTTGAAACATTTTTGTCGCCAACTCTACATATAGTTGATATTTTTGGGTCGAAGTGTGTAAGGGATTACTTATATATAAGCTGGCTGTGCCGCATGATATAATAGCTTATCTTGCTCTAATCATGGGAATCCAGTTTTACGTACCTACACCAGTAGCAATAAGAACGGCAGGCAAACGAAATGAAATGCATTGCGAATTAAAACCTTGTAGGTTACAATTCGTAGGTAGGTACAATTCAATATAAAGTTAAGCCCTTGTTAAAATTGTTATTAAAACTAACATATCTCACCCAATACTTAACAATGTTTGGAATTTTGCGTTAAAAGCGACTGCATTTTGCGATTCAATAGAAATTCACTGGTTTAATATTATAACGCCGTTAATTTGGGCTTCAACGAATACATAACAAACTTTAACAAAACGAACTTTCAATTCCAGGTGTTAAGGTTGAAAATCTCGTGAGAATCATCTACTCGTGATGAATTCAGCAAAATCAAACAAGCGCTCGATAATGAACTTTAAATACAAGAACTAATATCGAAAATGGAACGAGGTTTTGACGTTGATTGGTAACTTAACACTGTAGGCGAAACTTAAGTGGACCAAACTAATAAATCTACACAACGAAATGGAACTTTATAGTTAGGAAAATAAAGCATAAATTCAAACGGGTTTTGTAATGAAATATTCGGTAGACCTGAAAGAGATTGCAAGGTTGAGTGGATTCAATGTAATCTGATACTCTGCGGTCGATATTTCTTATTTCTTCAATCAAAATTAATAAGTGAATTTTATGTAAAATAATTTCCACACTCAGTTATCACATATTGTCATTTTTTGTCTAGCTACTAATACGTAACAGCGTAAGGGGTGTGCGTCTTTGTATAAAAAAACAATAACACCACTCACTGGCTGGCTACACAGCTAAATGCTCCGAGGAAATATTCTTCCAGCCGCAATAAAAAGAAAGTATGAATGTAGAAAACCGACCATTCAACACGGATTACAAGCTATTAGCCTTAAGAAAAACGAACAGCATTGGAAAAACGACCAGCTGCTGTCGTTAACTTCAACTTCTATTACAAAAGAAACAAAAAGATATTCAGTGTATGTTGTAAGTTCTGTACTCTCCATTTCATATATTTTTATTTCTACATTAGCAGACGTAGTTCTGCATTTCTTTAACAGGCACTTAACCACGTTAATTGTTTCATATATTGAAATCTAAGCTCTTTAAATAATGCTTATCACATCGAAAAACTTTTCATATCTCATATATTTTGGCAGATTCCTTAATATTATTCCACATTAGTATGCCTCGATATCGGTTGCTAGGCTATAATTGTTGTTAATTATTCTTCTCCCAATTTGACGGAACTCTTGCGTTATTTTTCTATAGTAGTCAAAACTACTTAAGTCGGTCAAATCCGACTTGACGGTTGAAGAAGTGTTACTTATTGCTCAAAACAATTTACCAATAAAATCAAGATTTTTTTACTAACTTTTACAAAATTTTAATGGTTATTCTGTTAATCGGAGGTGAGCTTAATTAAAAAATTATTAAACTCTGTACAACCGTTCTTGAATAATAATAAATGTAACGTACACTATATGGACTTTGTTTAATATGTACATATAAATGTAATTTACAATTTTACTACTCTTCTTAGTTGATTTGTAGTCGCCACAAAGGACTGATAATAACTTGATACAGCCAGGGCTTCATTCTTGGCCGACCGCACGTCAGTGATGCGTTTGGTGTCTCTGATGTGCGTGGGTGTCGCTGATCACTTACCATCATGTGGCTCGTCTACCCTTTTGTTGGCTTCTCCCATAAAAAAAGAAGCTACTGTGAACGAATGTTAAGTACTGAAGCGACTTCACACTAGCACTGTACAGTGAACGATGCGGGTACCTATGTGGTCCTGAATTGCAAACAGTCTCTTCGTAACATCATAAACATCATATTAACATCATGAAACGGGAGTGTTAATCCTAGTTTCACACGACACAGTTCCCTGACAGTTAACTGATTCCTCAGTTAAAAATAAAAGTTAAATTCAGTTAAAAATAATTTTGTATAATAATAGATTTGTGAAATAAATCATTTTTCATTTCTTCATTTTCATGCTTAAATATACAAATTATAACCTTCGAAAGATCGGAACACTGCAGCTTCACAGGCATGATGTCTAAGCCCAACGAGAGAATCCCCTTGTTAAAAACAAAAATATTACTTATTGTTGATTGATTCATACATTACACATAGGCCGCAGCTCCTGAAATAAATTTCTTTATATTGATCATAGCTAACGAGAATTTTATTTCAACATCCGAGCAGATACAAAGAGTTCAAGTTTTTAGAACACTCTGTATCTCAAGGGCGCTCTTTGTAAACTTCTATTCAATATTTTCTTTACGCGATAAAAGAGTTAATTTTAAACTCATCCATCTTATGGTTATAGTCGATGGAAAATCCCTCTAAAGATAACTTACTAAAAAAAACTTATGAGGAAGAACGTAAGAAAAAAATCGCAACACCCTCATTATTATAACATTTGTTTCCTTCTTTTCAAACTTCGTACGCTCAAACGAACCATTTTAACACAAACCTTTACCGACCCTTTAGACAGGGATATGATCCTTTGAAGTCGAGGGTTCAGAGCTTATACAACTATTCAAATTACGTATACCCAGGTCTAATCAATTCCTTATTAAAATTCAGAGCAGAAGTTCAAAGTATCTAAAATTAGACCTAAGCATACCTGATAGTCAATTTAAGAATTCGATAGTCAATAATTTAAAAATAATTTAAAATAAATTCAATAAAGAATAAAGTGAATTAAGTTACGATTGAAATTATACTCCAACATTTACAGAATCGGAATTAGGCACATTGCACGTAAAACTTTGATCTTACCTAGAAATAATTATAGTGTCATCTAGAAGATATACGCAACAGTTAAGTTCAACTAATTTAGCTAACGATATTGAAACAATGTATATTTCTTGTAGTTTCAGTCAGTTTAGGAATGCAGGATGAGCTTCAACCTCGTCCGCTGAACTGTATTGGTACAAGAATACAACGGCACCATAATACTACGTAATAGACAGTGCAATTGAAAAACTAATCAACAGAATCTCTAAAAAAAACACTCACCATGCGTATCAACATTGTTAATGAATATGCGACGAACAAGCAACTAAGCATTGAAAAGGTAAAAACATTGGTGCCAAGAAGTAAGGCCCGATTATTATAAATTGTATAAGTATTATATTTCTCTATTATTTCTTATTTATAAAAAGATATACAAGGACGGTTTACTACTCATTATGGAACTTACTCGAAAATATTATTCATAAACAATTAATCGCAGTAAAACTATTCGTGTTCAACGTTTAAAATTGTAATTGCGTTTATCATATAATATCCTAACTTCTATGAAATAAATTGTTATCTGACTATATCTGAAATGTACTCAGGTTTTCCAGCGAAGCTCTCGTTTACCGAAGATAATTTATCAAGCACAAAAAATGCGTAAATACATCGCGAAAACTCACTCCTAAATTACATTTCCCATCAGTAAACGCTTTGCGAAAAACAGCACCTGACTTCAGTAATGGCTAGGATTATCTCAGTCCTACTCAATTGAAAAACTTCGTAAAAGCTTTTCCTTTTTATATTAACACTGGGTCTGTTTATTGTACCGCAGCATTTTAAACACCGTTCCTCGTCCTTCAGTAAGACTACGCTTTAACACGTAATCTAACTTGTTCTGTGAGTTGCCATGCAAATACAATTGTTTACAATAATCGATACTGCAGTTGTTTCAAATGTCATAGTCAACCTCAGTATATTTTATATTTAAAACATATAATCATATTATATATGCCTATAACTAACTACGTAACAAAATGTTAATTGAATAACAGCTACTTCTTTTAAATTTAGCATTACAATTTGGATATGGTACCACCAACTGATAAAATAAAAAAACCTAGAAGGTAGACGGAACCATCAAATGATTATAGTAAGCTAACATATTCTAGCTCATCGACGTCTGCTGTAGCTCTATTCATTTAGTGCCATATTTTAAGTTTTTAAACTAGACCTTTTTCTTAACATTATCAAGTTTTTTTTTCCACTCTGCACAAACCAGTACAAGGGCTACCGAAAGATACGTAGTCACTCTTATCCTTCCTTTAGAAATTTTGTACAATTTTGTACACAAAAAACCTTATCTTGTTGTTACCCTAGATTTAGGTTTGTGCATAAAACTCGAACGCACAAAAGTCGCCAAACAAAAAAATACCATCGTTCCATTCGAGTGTTATACTTCATAGTAAGTAACATTTCAACGCAAAGAAAAGGTGACATCTTCCCACGTCATCCGTACAAAGACTTAAGAATTCGGTTCCTTAAACTTCATCAATCGATAATAAGCACCTTGAACTTAGACAAAATAATATTAAAATTTATCGTTGGTACTTGGTGATTTTCAATTCACAAAATCAATATTTAATTTGAAATTGCGAGAGAAAACGACACCGCAGTCTCTTAATTAAATAAGAAGCAGTGAAATCCAAGCAAATGATTAAAGAAAAATTAAAATGCTTAACTTTTACGGCAAGACACCAACCACCCAACGACAACGTTTAATATTACAAGATCCCGGTACAGCCTTCGGATATTAATAGGGCGTTCACCAACGAACATTTGTTTGGACGACGAATTTTCCGGTTGTTCACCTCCAGTAAACGGGATTCCTTAAATTCTATTCCTTGTGATAATTTATCTTAACGCCGCGGCCAAAAGCAGATTGGATCTTCTTAATCAAAAGTTGAAAAGGTCAGAGAAATCTTCGAAGTTTATCGTCTGATTTATTAACTTTTACTGGGAAAATAATTATTATTTATTTATCTCTAAAAAACTTCCGACATGCCAATC
Source organism: Racta chiria (assembly GCA_018249195.1). Classification (NCBI taxonomy): domain Eukaryota; kingdom Metazoa; phylum Arthropoda; class Insecta; order Lepidoptera; family Hesperiidae; genus Racta; species Racta chiria. Next base: position 9,244 of record DWKC01000987.1, read on the forward strand.
AATCATCGAACAAAGAAGCATATATGTATAAACAAAATTAAAATCACAGCTGATTTCTAATCAAAAGGTCATTGAGGAGCATGTCATTTGCTGAACAAATATCACTTGTGTATACTGTAATTGAATGAAAAACTAACATAACGGTGATAATTGGTGAAAAGTGATGTATTGACTATCCATATTTGACGCAGCCAGCTGCTATCTATTCGTGCTAAGGAGAATTTCATCACATTGGTTATCTCTTTACTGCAACCCAGTGTCATAATTAATTGACCTCCGACTTCTGAACATAAATAACTACAAATGAGTTACGATTCAAGCGTGGTCCAGACGTCAAGCGTCAGTAGCTTATCTGCAAGCGGCGACAAGTCTCATTTACTGGTTACAAATGCATTGTCATTCAATAATAGTACATTTATTAAACACAACACCCTACCATACGAAGCTAGAAGCATGTTGCTTGACAGAGAATTTGTTATTTACCTCTGTATACGTCACTAACCTTAACGCACTAACTGACGCGCACTAACCATAACGCATTCGACACAGACCCTGAATCAGGGGTAGTAGCAGTAGAGTTAAATAATAACACCAAGTCACCAACATGTGTCACAAAAGATTTACTACTTTGTTTTTATTCGTCATATGACGATATTCCAAAAATCATTCTCAAGCTTCGTTAATCTATGTCACACAAACACAAAGGTAAAATCCTGCCAACACAATCTCAAACTGCCAAAGACTGTAAAACATGGCGACCTAATACAAAGTTGGGCACGTAATCCTGCAACTTTAGTCTGGGGTCTGTTGAACATGAGCACCTGCGTGAAATGGGATGAGGTACAGCTGGGAAAAGTGAAAATATTCACTTGGCTTATATTCATAAAACTTTGTTCTTTCAGCGTGTAACTGTTGTTGACGTTTCCAGAAAAATCGTTTTTTCAGAATGATCCTCAATTTTGCTGCAGATATTAATTTAAGCTCCACGTAACGTACTTATTCCTCATCAATTGGAACATTATTCAAAGGCATTATAAAACTGTTATGGATTTAGTTGACCACACTACCCAGTTTTACTCTACTCAATTGTTTTGCTTATCGTCTTCAACTGATACAACTCATTTGACCTACAACTCACATCGCCGTCATTCCCCGCCGCTAATGACTCGAGTTAAACCACAACGTACATTTTGTTGTAAAACTATTGTGTTGAATTACTGAGAAAGTAAAAACCCAACCCAAATGCAAGATGGAGCCGTCGGGAGTCTCGATAGGCTAATAAACGATTACTTTAAAAATAACTAAGAACCAGCTGCCTCTACTCTATCTAACTGCATGTCCTTGCGATATTGTCTTTGTGACAAGTTTTTACATGAGTAACTCTTCTACATTTTCGCGTGAGTGAGATCAAAACCCCGAGTGTAGGTATTTAGGAACATTTTCGTCTACCAGAGATTTCAGGAATACATTTGTTTTGCAAAAAGGCCTATAAGGGAGCATTCGACAAGGTAATCGAATCAATTATACCATTATATTATACTAATATTATAAAGTGTGAAAGTTTGGGTTTCCTTCATGCGCTTATCGTTGAACGCAGTTGCTGGAATGCTGTTTCACGAAGACAACGCGCCGGCTCACAAAGCTTCAGTTGCCATGGCTGCCATTCAAGAAGCGGGCTTTGAATTGGTGGAACAGCCCCCCTATACGCCGGACCTAGCCCCCAGTGCCTTCTTTCTCTTTTCTCGGCTCGAAGAACACC
>DWKC01000988.1:0-10999 GCA_018249195.1 Racta chiria
CTGATTCTCGGGCTATATGTGTAATTTGTCAGGTGGATTTATTTATTTAAAACTGCTATAGCAAATCAGTGTGGAAAAAAGATGGACTAACGTTACTTCTACCAGTCAAACAATTCGTCAAAGCAGATATCAGCGAAGGAGAAAAAGAAGCCAAAACGAAATATGCCTCCATCATGTATTATTAAAAATTGTGTATGACAATTAAAAATAAAAATACAATGATTAATGTATTTAATATTTCCGCAATGTAAGTACATTTAATTCTTATTTCTTTCTTTGTCATCTTAATAAAGGTTATCTGGAAGAGATCGCTATTTAGCGATAAGATCGCCTTTTGTACACGATTGTATAAACTCTCACATGCGTACTACTCTCTACCTTTTGCATAAAGTGTACAATTAAGCGTAATAGATAAATAAAATTTAATATTTAAACGCCACTGAATGACAAAGTCCATAATAATAATTAATAAAATTATAGTTTACCTGTACTGTACAAAAGTAAAAACTGTAAACAAAGTGATTGGGTTTCAATATAATAATTTCTAATCCTTTAATTACCTTCACTGTAATAGAATATGCAAAAAAAGCACGTTTTTTCACAACTGAACCCGTCGCATGTGTTCCCGCTTATCGCTTCAACATCGTCGCTTTAAACGGGCCCTAACTTGCTCAGTGGGTCGGCAACAACCCGTAACTTACCAACCCCACTTACCTACATTAAAACAGCTCAAACATCCTGCTTCCTCGAAATCTAGATAAGTAAGCAATTGAGATAAACTGTATTTTTATTGGGCCAAAAGTAAACCATTACAAATTTAATTAACGAGACCTGCGAAGTTACGCGATTCAAAATGGCGAATCTTTGTGACACAAGTCATAAGTTTTAAATAAACGGGAATTGTTTTATTTACAGACATTTTCCATTAGTCAAATGATAAATGAAATTTGATGATACTACATAGGTTAAACGAGAAAACAAATTCATTTCCACTTTACCACTATTTACAGCATAAGAAAGGTAACCTGAAAAAAAAACAATTTTATTCTAAACACTTGTCTCCAGGAAGGAAGACAGGAGCAGAATGAGAAAGAGGATGACTAAAAGATGGAGAGAAAGAAGAAGAGGAAGAACTAGACCTTCAAACGTCGACTCTTTTTCTACATTTAAATGACCTTTAATTTATCCTAATCATAACCAATATAATCTAGGTTAAATCAAAATATGCATTGAATTCAACATGCATAACTTCACCTGTCATCGCTGTTATTAATACGAGATTAAGGCCAAAAGCCGGGCTGTTAGCTAATTTAAAAATAAAGGATTAAAAACACATTTCTCTACATTAATATTACTCTGTGGTCTTATCAGACGCGATCGTATTGCGTAAATTTGTCTGTTAATTACATGATCTCTTGCGTAAGCGCATCGGCTGCTACCGTTTTAATTAAACTTTTAAAAATCGCCTTAGTTAAATCGCTTCAGCGTAAACGAGTCGGCGATAAGCTACGAAATTATTTATTACTTCTGAGAATTACGCTCGCAATTTCTTCATATAGACTTTAAAAAATTAACAGATGTATATTAAAATATAAAACCCTTTAGAAACATGCAAAGAATATATCCTAACAGAGATACCTGCTACATAATATATCTGATATGCCGTATTGACCATGGTATTGGCGGCCTAGAATACCAACCCCAATCCCGTGTTAAAGGCGACAGAAGTCAGCTACTTGGTAGCGGAACATCGCGAAGGATTATCTTTATGTAAAGCTCATCTGGCTAGCTACCATCCTTTTACTTGAGTTAGTCGCCTAACGATTCGTCGTGTTCCGAATGAGGTCATGTGAGCTAATTCTTCTCTTTTTCTCCCCATCCTCGTTCCCCTTCTGTTACCCGTCCTGAAGCGATATGGTGTGTATGTGTGTATGTATTGTTGATGTGTCTGGTATAAGTTAGTGTCGTTGATTGTGGACGTTCCAGCGATGTACTGATTCCCTTCTTTATTTGTCTTCCACTCTTTCCTGGGGTGTAACGCGTTAGTGACACCCCCGCTTGATGTGGTCCTCGGTTATCACTTACCATCAGGTGACCCGTCAGTTCGTTTGTCTGCTTATTACAAAACTGAGACAGGACGGACGGAGGGATGAATTTTTATTGATGGGTATATCTATGGGTATCAAATCTGGATTAGAGGACAAAAAAAAATTTTTTTGGTGACATTCTACGATCCAGAATACTTTATTGCCCTCTTCCTGTAATAATACTGCACTAAGGAATGGAGTTACAGCGTAGACCTTAGTATATGAGAGAAAGCCTACATTTATTCTGGTCCAAGATATAGTGGTGGCCTCCGTTCCTATTTACCGTAATGTGGGCTGCATTAGACACTATTATCATCGTTTGTTAGTTAGTTTTTTTTTATACTTTATCATTGCAGTTAGTTTTACTTCGAACTTCGTTAAACACCCTATTAATTTTAAATACCCACAATTTTTTTTGTGACATAAATCTCTTCCACAGACCATTAAATCAACCAATTGAAGTCGTCCATAGTTATTTTTATTTCCATATGAATTACTTATTCGACCGAAATTAAGACCAAACCAACCAGATTCCTGGTTATCGGCAATTGTATGAAGTCAATTGCGGTTTACAAAGTAATAATTTGCGCCCAATAATTAAATACAAGTTTTCATACTTCTTATAAAATTTAAAACGTATTTTTTATATAATATTTATTGCAACAGTTACGCGGTCGTTATAAAATTATCCAGCAGTTATAAGACGCGCAATTTAATGAAAATAATAACTTTCATTTATTTGAAATGTAATTATATAATTGCAAATTAATATTCCCAGAGAAGGTATTTTGAGTATATAGCCTACATGTACATACTATATTTAGCACAAGCTGAACCCAGCAGATTTTTTGGTGCATTAAATTATCATCAAATCAAAAAATTCGAAAAAAATAGAAAAATAATCGTACCTGTGTGCTCAATACTGCTAAGCCGGAGGCCGTGGGTTCGATTCCCACCCAGGACAAACTTTTATGTGATGAACAGTGTCTGGGCGTAATTATATCTATCCTATTTGAATGTGTGTACGATGTGAGTGTGTGTGTTGATGATGATATGTGTTGTGTGTGTGTGTTCAATTGGCAAATTCTTATAAGAAATAGGGCATACATATTTTCAAGTACATCGTTAACTTGTTCAAAGTTCTTCCTAAATATTTATAAAACCTTCAACGCAATGCATATTTTAAAAATGAAACTGATTCTATTTTAAACAGTTTTGACAGCTCACTGCTTGTCATGCGCCAAACGTACTTAACATGTATTAACTTGCATGTTCGTGCAAAATGACAAATTAACACACATTTATTTCGCAATTGTATGTTGTTCATTTTTAATCAAGATGGCGTCAACCTCGGATCGAGTTACATCGACACCCGGGTTACCCAAATTGGTACCAATATTATCCAGCTAGACCGGTGATTCTCAAAGCGGTGCTTGTGGGCCTCCAGGGGTTCATGGAAGTCGTGACAAAAATGAGGAAAAAAATAAGGGTTCAGAAGTGGTACACGACTATTTAGCTGATTTAGATACTGTAGAATAAAAGTGCTGGCTTATCGTTCCTTATCGAGGTAGGTAGATTATCTACCTACATGTTGACCTCATCAAAAAAAGTATGGCAGCATAGAAACAAAAAAAAAGGATGATTTTTGGTAGACTGGATTTCATTGAAAAGTCGTTGTATTCTATCTTCCAAAAACTATGTTGAAGCGCTAAGCGAAGATTCTAATTTTAAATGATTTGTCTAAGCTAGGGAAGATCTTAAAACTAGACAAAAATGCCAAATCTGGCAGTAAAATTTTGAATGTGGTCTATAAAAATGAAAAGTTTGGGATCCTGTGACCTAGACGGAGCCCAACATAAAAATAAAATGTTTATTCAGCCGCAACTGACGCATGTCACGCTGTTGGGCTGTCGTCGCTTCGAATTAAATTCCCGCGTAATTTCACTTTCTTTTTAAATCGATAATTTTATACGATTTCAAAACGGCCGATGAAGGCTCGTGTGGCGGGAAATCGATTATTATTATGTATGTAAATATTTAAAAGATAATCTGCCCTTTAGATTCATACATAGATACGTTACTTGCAGGCTGGCTACTTTGGCAAAGGGGAGATCCCCCGCCAGGCGAGGTGACTTACCTGGGGAGCGGCCGAGCTCCGACTGTTGATGTTCGGAACTTGTATATATGCCGACGATGTAGAAAACTCCGATAGTGTGATTCAGGTTTCTGTGATGTCGCCACACTACTAAATTTAAAACATGATCCGAGAAAAAATATTTATCTATCACATAAATCCCTGCACCAGCCGGTAATCGAACTCTGGACCTTGACTCGCTACTAACATTCATACAGGTTAACATTCAATCTAAACCTAAAAGCTGTTGGTATCGACAGGTCCATTTCGCGTATAATCGCCATTGGTATTGGCGATTGGAGGATTTTGTCTTTTTTTCGCTGGACAGCAATTTCTGGTGCGCCTTGCTGAATAATGCACGACCGGCCTGACACGTAATACGGGCGTGCGGTGATGTTTGATACTTGATTGTCTTTATGATAAACCGACCTATTATCTTGCCAGGAGTGAAAAGTGTTGAAAAGAGAAATTATGTAGTGTTCCTACTGTGGTAGAAACGTCAAGAAAATAGTCGGGAAATTCTATAGTTTGGAAGATTCCTGTCCAATGAAAGATGGGGTGTGTGACTCGAGATTAAATAATCACAAAATATTATCGCTACGGTACGTTAGACAAAATTCATGAGCTATTTATTTTAAAAATCTATTAAAATTCAATATTTCGTCACCAACTTACACATTACATCAGAAAAGGAAATTAAGATACTATTACAAAATCATTAATCGTAAGGAACGCGCTCAGCAAACGGCAATGACAAATTTGAAATTATCTTCAGGGCGGCAAAGTTAAGCAACAACGGACGCGAACAGAAGTGACCACAAGTGGCGAAAACTACTTGAGCACATCCATCCTTCGTAGGGCACGTTAAGCCGGCTCGATAATTTTAATCAGAAAACTGGGCAGTTCGGGCAGACTGAAAACTTCCAACACCAGGGTCGGTCATGCCACCCACATCTGCATTGGTCTCCTCCCAATTCCATTTCCGTCCCATTCAGTCTCCTCAGTTACAAGAGTACCGTGTTCACTAGTGGGTCAATGGGTTAAAGATACACCCGTAACCGGCGCCCATAAGCCTTCAGGTGCTTAGTACCTAGATTCACAAACAGTCAAACACCAATCCGTACCTAGAGCGCTATACTCTGCTGCGTCATGCTGCACGAGAGCAACTGGCGCTTACAGCACTACAGTTTTTGCACTTATATTGATAATTGGAGTCACGATACGAGCGTAACACTTGCGTATTACTGGCCCGTGCCCCCTGGCGTCGTGGCGTTCTTTGGGCTGCGAGATAAACTTGGTGTTTGAGAAGAAACAGCTTAAACTATTTTTAAGTAATTCCTAGTTGGTGCCTATGAACTGATCCGCAAAAATATTGGACCGATAAATAAATAATGTACTAGCCAGATACCGAACCTTGGACTATTCGATCGGCAGGCAGGAGTACCTACCTAATAACAATATAGAATAATTACGAATAATAGTTCTTCCTTGTTGTTTTTCTCAAATTCTTCTTTGTAACTGTCCCACAACTGGGCTCGGGTTTCCACTCACAATGTGAGGGACGTGTGAGGGTGGGGCGTGGGGGCCATAGTCCACGATGCCCAAGTGTGAATTGGTGGACTTCACATGCCTTTGAGAACTTTATGGAGAACTCCGAACGAATCATATTGAAATAACTTAAAAACTCAATAAAAAACTCAAAAATCTTAAAAACATCCCATACATAGTACCTATAACTATGTTTTGAATCCTACAATATCACATCATAAGACGTATTTCTTCTCAAATCAAACTCTAAATTCAAAAGCAACATATATACCACATTTCTAGTACAATTTTAATAAACGAAAACATATTACAACCTCATTCATCACTCACCCACGACAACTCACAAATCCAAACAAGCCAAACAACTCTAATTCAAATAAAAATTATCGTAAAACGAACAACAACAAAAAAAATTCAAAATGATAGTATTCTCAAAACCGCTGCAAGATCCCGGCAGATAATTTGCTTACAATATAATCGTACAGAGATTGCGCGGTCTTCAGCTGAGCGGGTAAAAAGGAAACCATTGAAGAGGGGCTATTATATTCAAATTCGGTTTGTGGAGGCAATTTATATGGACTTTATTGACAAGACCAAGGGCCGGCCGCGCGAAATTCCTAAAGAAAATATCTGCCTGACTTCGCTTCGGCTTAATTGAACGGAGACAATATCGTTAAAGGATTTTTGCTCACCCTTATTATTGTTACCGCTAGTTAAACTAACTTTGAAAGGATAATGGGTTAACGTGTCCTCTTGACGTATTGTTGGCGGCTATACTTCACCTGCCCTCAAACTGGTATGCTGTGAAACATACTCGTAAATAGGTCGATAAATAAAAATAATAAATAAACGATTACACACTCATACCCAGCTCGAGTATTGTATCGCGAGTGGCACAGACAACCACGTCGCAGATAACTCCTATAACCGTAGAATAAACGTTTATCTGTCACAATGCTTGACCCGGCAGGACACGTTCAATACCAATTAACTACAGCGCCGTTATTACTAGATCTATTGATTAATATATACTCAACAACACGTACAGCGTTTTTTGTCGTTAGCATGTAGCATTGGGCTGTAGCATGGAGTTGCAGCTTGCAGTATTTTGCCACTGACGGTGAACCGTCTACTATCCTAGCGTGCTCGCTGCTGCTTCATTCCCTCAGCTGGTTACTTACGAGTGCAATGGAAACAAGGAGCCAGCGTAAGTTCCGAAAAATAAACTAGGTGTGATAGAATCGCAGTAGCGTTATCAGTGAACTACCCTAATCCGAGCATTGTCCGTTGTCCAACAAGGCACACAAAGATCCAGGGAAATTAGCTTCGACTCATTGTAGAAACACTAACTCGAGGATATAACATCGAAAATGTTATAGTAAGAACAGCTCATATTTTACTTACATATATCTCAATGAAACGCTTAGTAGCTCTTCGCCTTAAACTTAAACTTTAAATAGACAGATATTGCTAAAATTATTACTATGAACTAGCTGACCCAGTAGACGTTGTTCTGCAATAAAATATCATCAAATCAATCAAAAATTAGGTAAATAATGGTACCTGTGGTAAATGCTCATTATATTGAATAACTTTCGCTATGGGGGCAATTCGATATCTTTTATAGTTTGGCTGATCTCCTAGAGGTCCACGTCAGATACTCCCCTTTTTTTCCCTTTAAACCTACCTTGAACTACCTTCTTGTGTCGGTAATTGAATGGGAGCATCGCAGCATCGCTCCCTAAAATAATGGGACGCTATTGTACTAATCCTAACCTATTAGGGCTTCGGTCTACAATCCAAACCTCATTTAAAAAGTTCGTCATCACTGTAACTCATAACTGACCCATTGCTGGGCTTGAGTCTTCTCTCAGAATGTCCACACTCTCACCAACTGTGGATTCATAGATTGCACACATCTTTGAGAACTTTATAGGAAACTTACTTTTTTAGCAGTCAAAGTTAAGTGTACGTTCATTGTAATTTAAGACAGGCCTAATCCAAAATACGTCTAACTACATTCAACTGCGCAGCTTGCCTCACGATGTTTTATTTCATCAATGCAAATGATAATCGATTTTTAATACGCACTTAAATTAACTTCAAAATTAGTGAGTGCAGGATTAGAACTCAATCTTTCCGTTCGGAGTACCAATGTTCTAGCCTCTAGGCCACCACTGGCTGGTTGGCTCACGTACTGACTCAAAAACCCTCTCAATGAGTCACGTTAACTTTTTAATTTTCTTTTTTAAATGTACAAACCATCTTAAAGGGTAACTTTCGCAAATGCAGTTGGAAGAAAGTAGACACAATGCAGGATTTCGAAAGACAGATTACCGAGACGCATTAATAGGATGCCCTTTATACGATGCGATCTGTTCTGTCCAATTGACTGTTATGGAAGGGAAGTGGCTATTAAATGAGATTAGGGATTTAAAATGGGTACATGAGTTATTTGAAATTGTTGTTTTTTACGTGAAATATTTTCATTTCGCTTTTAAAGTCCACCGAGACTACACAAGTTTGTGTTGGCGCCGATATTGAACGATGCAAATACTGGCAATCACTTTTGATAGTTTCATAACGATGTACACAACGTAATACAATTGACTATTACTACTATTTTAAACTGAGCGTAGCCCTTTTTCTTTTATATTTATATAAAAAAGGTATATACACATTTGATCAATCGACATTATATTATATTCTTGTAAAAAAACAGTCAAAGCGCGAAGATACCGTGACCGAGGCTGAGATGGTCAAAATCACCATAATAACGCACTGTGATTTGTCGTTTCAAAATTGAGCCATGCCATAAACCACAACTATTGATCGGTACATCTAATCTAAGAATATGGATTGATCTAATGTTTTGCCAGAAACATTTCACCCCGGATGAGGGTCTGATAACATTTGTAGTAGCTGAAAACAATTTTGTCGATACCAGGTTTACATAAATCGGCATAAAATCGTAAACACTGAAAAAATCGGAACGTGCAAACGCCTCGAGATGCGCATGTCTGATCGCGAGATAAGATCGTAATCTTTTCGGATATTGCTCGGTATAATCATATGCGGCCATTTTGTTTATTTTTTTCCAGAGGGCGTACCTGAGGCGTGCCGGACAATGAGGCATGCTTGAAAAAATAATGCCGTATTGTCGTTCCGAAGGGGGTCTTCAGACGGCGATGTTTGGACGCTGAATATACACCGTGGCCGTTAATATCTGACATATACGGTTAACCTATTTTGTATTCTAGTAAGTCCTGTCACTTTAGTTCAGTAAAGCATAACCTTAGACAATATTGTTTAAGTTGACATAGATATCTATAAAATAGTATGTATTCAAAAATTTATATATGTATGATTATTATATACGATGATCAGTTGGTTAACACTAAGTTTGGGATCAGTTGGCCATGTGTGAGTATTTTACTAAGATAATTATTATATTTATTATTATTATAGATAGATTTTTTTTTACCTATCACATTATCTAATGGCAGTTAGATGGTAGAGAATGCTTTTAGCATGAAGCTCGCAATTTGTGCCGTAATGTTTTGTGGCTAATAAAGAATAAATAAATAAATAAAATTATCATTATTAACTTTGAATTTTATATTCAATGTAATAAGTTGTATGTAATAGGAATGTTAAGAAATAACATCAAATAATTCATTTATATGATGATTTTCTTTTATTTACAATATTAGCCGATAATATTAGCCGACTTCAATATTTTTCAGTACCCTTCATTATGGCCGTTTGTTACTGAAACCGCTTGAAACTGCATACGAAAGCGCTCTCAGTCGCTTCGCTCGGAAGACTACCACAAAATGTCGTAAGGGTTTATTAGTCCTTCAGATCTCAATGTTCCTTTGGTCTCTTTTACTACTTTCTATGAATTTTTTTCGTAAAAATTCTGTTGACGTAAAATGTTCTGACAATTTGCACTGCAACTGATCGGTTTATTACCGGTCTAAATCTCCATGTAGAAACAGCCTAAGTCAATAATAAATGTAGGGCCGTGTAAGTGATTCTTAAAGTAAGTTATTTACTTTACGAGTGATGCTGTTTTAATTAATGGCCCCAGAACATTTATGCTTGTGTATTGATTGGCCGTTGGGCTCTCGGCAACGACACGGAGTAATTGAATATTGAATGCAGGAGGAGGTTTTATAGCCACTATTATATTTCAAAATGTATATTTTATGTTGAAATTAAATTTCAATGAAACAAAATGTGAATTTTAATTTAATGGTGGGATGAATTTTGTTTATGTTAACAGACCAGCCCCCTTTTACTATATCCTTATCCATTCAGGGCTATCAAAAATAATTAATTTCAAACTTCATCAACCATTACCTACTTAAAATTAACGCTTACACATTCATACTCATAAATATCGCTCTTTTAGCGATAAGGCCGAATATTGTACGATTAACTCTTAATTGTATTTATGTTTAAAATATTGTGTACAATAAAGGTAATTTGTTGTTGTTGTTATCACTCCTGACCGGAGAATAAATATTTATCTGCCACATATCTGCTTCGGCGGGGGATCGTACTCCGGTCCCTTACTTCCCTTCAACGTCCCTTACTTATTTCCCAGGCAGAGTCCTTCAACCTACCAACTAGGCTGGAAGGTCGTCATAATCTTTGTAATATCCGACTACCCTCATTTCTAAAATTTTGAACATTTAGGACACCCATCCACAGTCGGGGAAAAGTTCAAAGATGAAAGTTCTTGAAAACAATAATTAAATAAACTTGAAAGTAGCAGATACTTCTCAAGCTGCTCTCCAGTCTTTTATTTCCAAGCATCTTTGTCATCAATGTCGTTTTTTGCGACCATTTTTCATATATTGTCTCTCAGTGGTCAACTGTTTCTAGAACTTTTCTATGCCTTAAGCGGGCAAGCGATTTAACGGGTTACCTGATAAGCCATGAACGAAATAAAAGTCCCATGTCATAACTCTAAGGTGATTTTAATGCAAGAAGTTAGATCCATAATCCAGTAATAACGTTAAAATCGAAGTAGGCGAACGCACCATGAGTCCAGGCGTCCTTGGTAGATGTCCTGGTATCGACATCGTGATTATTTTAAAGTTAAGTTAAGTTGGCGCATATCTACGACCCCACATTGTCGTGCATTTTATCTATATAAAGCATTTATCTATATACAAGCACATGAAACACATGATGTGATGTGCGGTGACGGAAATTACCA
>DWKC01000989.1:0-10996 GCA_018249195.1 Racta chiria
GAAATTTTTGAAAATATTTTAACTAACATATAACTATAAACATTTTAACATAACTGGGCATTTTTTTAACATTATCCTGACTGGCCTGTGGGTCTAGTGGTTAATAAATCTGACTGCTAAGCCGGAGATCGTGGGTTCGATTCCCAGGATTAACTATTCTGTGATGAACAGGAATATTTGTTCTGTGTGTCTGGGTGTACAAAATCTATCTATATTATATAAGTATTTTTATCAATTGTCTGATTGCCATACAAGCTAATGCTTAGTTTGGGATCAGGTGGCTATGTGAGTTGTCGAAAGATATTATATTTATAATGGTAACACATTTGAAGGCTAAGCGAAAAGTGTTTGAATATTAAAAATACTGGCGACATTAGTTTGTTTACACTGCACTGCACTTTATATAAAAATTGCGAATTTTGTTAAATGTGTACATCCGTTAAATATATTAATTACTACGTATATTGCCTTTTAAATAAAGATATTTTTTACACGGTGTGCAATTTTAGCGAGTTTTTACTACTATGGCATTATTGTGAAGTCACTTCAGATATTCTATGACACTTGCTGTGTTTGAGAAAAAAAAAATATTGTTTGCTTTTCTTCGCGTTTTTATTCAGAGTCGGCATAATTAAAAAATATAATGGATATTCTGGGGGAAATATCTCCCATACATAGGCAGGTAAACATTCCCTAACACTTGTTAATAATTCCATCATATCATAAATATAATTAATCTATATCATATCATAAATAAAGAAGAATGTGGAAAAGACCCAAAGGGAATAAAACCCAAAACAACTTTTTTTAGATTTTTGTCTGTGTGTCTGTTTCTGTTTGTCCTTGCCTTTGTTCGCACTAATCTCAGAAACTGCTGATCTGATTTAAATGCGGTTTTCACTTATGTATTGGGCTAAGTTTGGATTGACACTGAAAGGTATTTTTTATTAAAATCGAAGCACAAATAAAAAAAAGATATGACAATTTCAAGAATTCTGTTTATACAAATTCCTCATAAACGGAGTCGCGGTCACGGCTTGTTATAAATACAGATAGAGGTTTGGTATTGTTAACTTGACTTTCGTTAAGTGAGCTATTGGCTCCTAAGACGAAATAAATGATTTGATTATGAAACACCTGGATAGCTGGTTATACATTTTATATAGAGGTCCCTTCTTACAAGATATGGATTTCAGTCATACGGTATAACTTGAGATCTTGGGTATACAGAACTTGAGCTTACTTGTATCCTGATGCGCGTAAACACACCAAGTAAATTGTTCCTACTATCTTCGCAAAGCGAATGAGGTAACTAATTAAATAAAAAAACTAGCCTTTGATAGACTAAATGTTATGACCCTGCAGACGCTTTTCTGCAATATTTTTTTAACATAACTTAGTAAATACTCGACTTTTCCTATAAAAGTCTCAGTCAATCAAATCCCATTGATATTGATAACGCCGTTATTGTTATCGATAAACTGTAACGACTTTGTTTTGTATATATATATATATATATATATATATATATATATACAAAATCGTTTCGATCGTTTCGATCTATCAATCGCTCGTAGCAAAGCGGCTGGCGTTAATAATTGATCGACCGAATAAAGTAGCAGCCGGCGGTTGTTAGGTGGATGTGTGAAGGCTAGGAAGTCGAATATTTCATGAGCGCTTGCATGGGCTTTGAAGGGCACTTAAAGCCGTCGGTTCCGGTTATTACCGTCAGATGGCAGTCGTTAAACCTTGTCGGAGGGCTGGCCACTAACCCCTCCGACAATCCGCCTTAGAGCTGAGTGGTTCAGTACGCTCAAGACTTCCTCAGTTAGGAGGAGTGACTGGTGCTCAGTAGTGGGACGTTAATGAGTTGATGCCGTGTTTTATTCGATTTGTAAGCACCTGTGTTATTTGGAGGGTTAATTTAAAACTGTCTTTGAATGAAGGGAAACCATTGGTTCTTACTTATTTCTGTATAGACTGTTTTTTCAAACAAAACACGGTCCAAGTTATTAACCAGTTTGTTACACGTATAATGCAGTGATTACTAACAAAATTGTGATCTGGTTAAAATCGTATTGTTTAAAGTTTACCAACTGGAACTTGTGATACAAGCTTATACGTACTATACAGTAAGTTGTACGTTTGGTTACGTCAAGATGACAGAAACATACTAAAGTAATGAACACAATGAGAGGTATATACGATGGCGTTATCTCCCGCTGGCGAAAGTAGCTGGTATTCTTGTATCCTGTGTTTTAATATCGCGCTATGAACGAATACCTTTGTTCTTGCTATGCGATTTGAAGATAATTCACCCATCTTGGTTACTTTTCAGAAATGATAAGGATATTAGATTACGTATTTAGATAATACGTAGTAATAATGATATACCGGTTCCAGATAAAGTTACGGATATAAAATTTTAGTTAATTGTTTAGTTAGGGATATAATATTGATTGAAGGAGTTGTAAACGTTATATGCAAAAAATGGATTCTTGGCTAATGATTTTGTCCAAATCTCATATCGCGCCTATCCGAAATTATTCGAAACTTAAATCAGATTCGGACCGCACATGTAATTTTATTTCGTATTTCCAATAGTTTCGAAATTCGATAACGTCCATGAAGCGGTCGCAATAATGACGTTAAATGTAAAATTCATTTTCGTTAATAATTCCGCACAAAGCCTTCACCGCGCCGTCAGCGTCGCTCACGCTATCGTTAAATGTAAAATTTTAATAAGGTTGCAGTCTTTTTCCGTTAAACGTATTTCATATTGGAAAACCTCACATATTATAATTACAATTTTCAGAGCTTTTCCCTAAGCCTGATGAAAACGTGATCTACCTATGTTGAATGTACAACTTATATTACTTAAAATAGTCTGGTTTGGAGGAATAATAAACTGAATAGAATGTTTTTTGTGCCATTATTATATTATTAACGCAATCTACATGAACAAAAGTATCTACATCGTGCCTATGTGAAGCCGGAGAGGGTCGCTAGAAGGTTATAATATAATTTCGGAACTCTATAATTTCGCCATGTCGGTCCGTCCGTCATTCCGTCCCCACTACAGTGCGCTAGAGCGCTGAGACCCTTAGCGTTAAAAAGATTTTATTTGGCATGGATATACATAGTTATCATGGGTAAAAAGTGGTAAATGCAATTTATACAATATTATTTTTACGGGGTACCTTACCTATGGTGGTAAATTGGAGATGTTTGTTATTCCGTCTACCCCATTGTTAGTATCGTTGGATAGATCTTTAAAAATCGTTTGGGTCTTGAAAGACCGTTTTTAGATTTAGGGATCCGTTTTCGCAATAGGTATTCAATTTTAAAGTGATAATTTTTGTTAGGGCCATGTGTATCCCCCCTCTATAAAATAAGAGGTTTGTTGTAATAATCCGGAAAGTATAATAATAGTAGTTCATATAGTGAACTTAAAAAGAAATGTGTTTCGGATTGGTAACCCCAAGTGGTGAATATGATAGCGCATGATGAAAAATAAACACAATACATATCGCAAGTAAACGTTTTTTGTAAATAGGCGTGTACAAAATATGTATGGAGTTTTACAATCCAGAATTTGTTTACGGAAAAAATATAAAATATTTTATATTCGCTTTGTGACTACAAAGAACGAAGTGTTCCGATAGTGAATTATTAAATTTCATTATTTAACTCAATTATTTTGGAGTATACACGACGCGAAACACAAAAGCTTAAAATATTTTTTTGATAGTGACTTTAAAAGCGAACCCCAACCTCAATTACGATGAAAATTGGATATAAAGGCTTTTGCGTAAAATAATGGATTAATCAATGTTTCAGTTTGAAAAAAAAGCTATATCGAGGAAATTTCCGAGAACATCGAAATGACGGGTAGCAATTTAATTTTTTGTGTACCACTTACAATTTAGGACCAATAATTTCATTATTGATTTTGTAGACACTTCCGGATTTCATTATGTTTTTTAATACATGTGCAGTGTTAATGTATATCTACCTACCGATTAATATCTTTACTGGGTTCCCATTACAGTCCCATTGCTGGTCTCTTTTACTCGGTACTTCGGTTTAAAACACGTATCAAATTGACTTAGCTAATCAGTGATTCGATAAAGTGATAAACGTTTATTTAAATTAAATGATGTACTGAGTAGTTCCCTTCGCCGTTTTTTCTCCTCAATAAAGCAACTTTCCGAAGCGGTGGTAGATTAAAAAAAAATACGTTCACAAGTATTATAAGTATATACCCATATGAATAAATTAATTCTGACTTTGACTTAAATTGTATTTCTCTGTGAAAATAGACTCTGCATCGACGTTCAAATTGAATCTTTCTCGCGACGTTCATTGAGATTCATTTAAAGAGATCCCTTCTTGTGCATTTCAATATCCTTTGCAACGCTTTCCGACTGTATTTCAACAAGTACGAGCTACTCAGATGATAATTAATAAATGATTCGATGTTCAGTCGGGCCCCTTTGGGCAATTAACTTCAGATACTTCGTCTGTCTAAGGTAGCGGACGTTTACCATTTCTTTTCGGCTTACCAGGTACTTATTGCAATACTTAAATCTCAGGTGGTAAACTCTCATTATATTAAAAAAACTGATGGCAGCTTTTGTACATCAATACAGTTTGGCTGATATTTCAATTCGTGTTCAACATCGGGTACTGTAGATCTTAAAATTTGTTGTCTACAAATTTCGGATTTATTTAAGCAATAACATGGCCAAGTTGAACATAGGTCCCTCTAATTTTCGCCACTGACCGATGCTGAGCCATCTGGACCCAGGCGATTGCCGCTGTGTACTTCAGCTTGTCATTCCACCTGGTCGGCCGGTAACCAGCGCTAATTTAGTCCTCCGGAGCCATTTATGACTGACTAAATACTGTAACGTTACATGGTAACTCTGTTTTGTTACAACTGTGGCTTGAATCCAATATAGAGAACTTTTTATCATAACTTAGGGAGATAGTGGAATGGTCAACCGAATTGTCGAAAATTTTTATGCCGCCCGAAGGCCTTCAATATTGCTTTAGATATTTTTCCTCCTTATGTCTTTAGAAACAGAAACGATACTCTCAATTCCTACCGACCGCACTCATTGTTGCTTAACACGCCCGATTACGTAGGTTCGACACAAGCCGCGTCGGGCACGAGCGCTTCGATTAATAGTTACAAGATAGATAATCCAAAATGCATGAACGAGATGTGTAAAAGTGCACTTTTCTTCGTTAAGTGAGCATTTGTTTCATTGAGTGAACTCGATGTTCCTATGATGAAATAAATATTTTAAATTTGAATTATTAGACTAGTCCAGCCTTACAAATCTGAAATTGAACCCGCATGTTGCGAAAAAATTCCTGCCCGTAAATGTTGCATGAAATTTTTAATAAATGTACTGCAAGGAGTATATGCACTGCCGAATATTGTGCAAGTTAAGGGACGCTATAGTGTTTTTTTTCGCCTTTGACATGGATATACGTCACAAAAAACAGCTCAACGTTTCGGAGCAGTTTTGCTTGTTCGGAAATTTTATCCAAGCGGATGGACAAACTTCAAATGTCAAACAAAAAAGTTTCACATCGGTATCTACTATTTTGTCAATTTTATCAGACGATGCAACCATGCTCTGAAGGGGCATGTTGAAAGTAAAATAAGGGAATACAACGGTACAGTCCACAAAATATGTTACAACGATGTTCCGGTGGATGTGTTATTTTTTTTGAAAATAGGATGTTTGGTTGTTAGCTTTGAGTTGCGAGTGCCGTCACTCCTCGCCCGGGGATATTTTACGCCGCCTACCTTGCCCGTCAATGCGCTTCAGGCTGTTCGAGTTCCTCTATCATTTCGTTTCAAAAACTACTTTTTAATTCGTTATTTCGATAAACATTCAGTAAATATGTTCCTACCAAAAAAATGTGTGCATGGTCCAGGGATGAAGGTTGTGAACGCATTTCTTCGTATTTCAATAGCGTATTGACGCAAGAAGCGTTCCTTGCATGGGTAATGAATGCTTTTTTAATTTATTTTTGCTGTCAAAAAACGTTAGAACCTTGTGTTAGTTTTCATTATTTCCCTTAATTATTTAGAGACTGGATATATAGACGTCGACCAGAAATCGATATGGTAGCTAAAGTTAGTTGTGAATGAAACTTAAGTTTAGACTTGATCTAGTTTCATTTTAGAGCTGAGGTCGAGGTTGAAAATATATTAATTTGTGATAAAATCGACACTCGCAAAGTAGAACACCGTTTGGAGATTTTGAGTTATCTATAATAATACGAGCTTCCGCCCGCAGCTTCGCCCGCGTCATATGTTGAGAACACATAGCCTGTGTTATTCCAGAACATAATCTATCTTCGTCTAATTTCATTTCATCCATCTATCCATCGTTAAAGCCAACTGAGGCCATTAAAAAAAATTCAAAGTTTAGGTACAGATTGATACCTATCGTTGATACCTATGTCTACGTAATTGGATGTCATCCATTGAATAAAAAAAATATGTCACGTTGGCCCGAAGGCTCTAAAATAACGGGAACCGAACCCCGCTAGATATACTCAATACAATCCACCGGCTCGGAAGAATGGGTTGAATTTATTTACAAAAATGTTTTGGTTTTATTTTATAGTCTGTATTTGCAGACGCCCATCATACGTCATATTCCCATTGCGTAAATAAATCGCACGAGTTCAAAGGGACTTTTTTTATTTCTAACTGACCAGTGAGCGAAAATTAATATTGTATTGCCCGCGGCTTGCAACTCCATCGAATTTACATCAGGAACATGCAACTAATTGGTCGTCGGGGCTTTCGATAAATTGAAACGTTGATAAATGAATGATTTCAAAAGAATGGATGCGCCTAACCACAATGTACCCTAGTAGACCGCTCGTGTAACTTATTCTACTACCAGAAAATTCAGTCGAAGCGTCGAGGTACGAGAGGCGAGGAAGTGTCAAATAATACGCCGAGATCGGTCGATTCAAAATTGCGCCATATCATCATACATCCATCGCTGCTATTGGTCTGTTGTCCGCGATAGTATAAAGCTGATTGACTTATATTTTGTCAGAAATTTTGTCAGCTCGTCCTAGGTATGTAATGAGCCCAAATCTGATGTGTTTATGCGTCCCACCACATCAGCAATAATATGAATAAATAGAAAAGAAGCACTTCCACTCAATGTTGCGTAACTACGGTATGTGCAATCTGCAGTACCGCACCTGTTGGGGTAATCCATACTTGAAAATACATATTGCATTCGAACAAAGCAACTATAACAGTACACTTTCAAAAGTTATTATTAATGGTCTCAACACTGCGACCCAACTGATCCATTGCTGGGTTCGGATCTCATCTCACAATTTCAGGAGTCCATGTCGTCTACGCCATTTGCAGATTGGTAGACTTCTGATGAATTTATTAATTAAAAGATTCAAGAAATTTATAACGTAGTTTTAATAATCGACGAGATTCCACAGAGCGAGCTTATCTATGGTCTATGGTAACACATTCTCCAATAGTGTTGTAAGAGTCGATAAAGTCAAATTTTAATATTTCAAAACTTCACACACTTTAAAAACCTATCAGATGTGAAGGTGGATTTTCCTTCACTGAAGCAAGTGATAATTATTTGGTACAACGTACATATCTTTTTGAAAATTATTGCGTGTAGGGTTCGTAACTCAAGCTTCGAACTCAGTTCATACTGCTTATCTATTCATTATTCTACCCGTTTTCAATAATCTGTTCGATGAGTGGGTAAAATTATGACCACTTACATTAATAAGTAACAAGATGATGTTGTGACTTTAACAGTTGCTGGGCAACCGAATTTAATTGAATATTGTGTTTAGATATAATAATGACAATGGCTGAGAGTGGACGTGAAGGAGTAACGTTCTACGCTGCCTCAGTTATGAGGAAGTGGCTCAGTATTCAGAATGGCTCAGTAGTGAGCCATTACTGAGTTGCCAAATTTCGTAAAGCTCTCTCTAATCTAATTTGTAATATGTCTAATTTGTACGAGTATATCATGTCTTCTGATGTTCATTCCTAATTGCGAACACGTTCCTTTCCGTGCCAGCGATCAAAGAGCGACACATCATTCTCCATATCTAAAAGCAGGTTGAATGCATCTAAATGCATTATGCACGCACGTTTGATTTTGAAAACTCTTATTTACATGTCCCTTTAAAAATCTAATAAACGTTTCATTTCGTTGCACGGCGCGGGGATCGCGAAATATCATCGCAAATAAATATTTTCAACGCAGCAAATTTTTAATATAACACGATATTTCAATTTAGTTTAAAATCAAAGGGTAGTGGGAAAACCTGTTTGGCGTCAACCATTAACGACCCTATAGAAAGCATGAGAACATATACCATGCTTCTCCGGTATGGATTGGTTTCAATTAACAAACACAGTCCAAGTTATTTACGGAGTTGAAATTATCTATACTGCTTAAATCCCTATGACAGTGCATGTTTATAATAACCATGACTGATACTACGATCGGGATTGCTGTGATGGAACTGCTCAAGTGTGTAATAGATATAATTATATATTAATTATAGCAGCTTCTTGCTCTATCTGATTAACGCACAATCTCGAATCATTATTTACAATTCAATAAATTGTAATATTTGCTTGTTTTTTAAATTTGTAACTCTATAAAAATTAAATAGGTATATTCTTAGCTTCGCCGCTGTTGCTTTGACAACGAAAGTTAAGGCGGTAAGGCTTCCTGTTTGGCTGTATGTGCTTTACGTTCTCCGCGCTGAATTACACCGAATCCAATCATCGCGGTAAATACTCCCCTACTGCTGACCGCTGCCTTTGGTGCAGCTTGTTCATACAGTTGACTAACCTCATATTACACGGTCGATCTATATATCTTTCTTATGCTGTTAGACGAGCAATCCTTGTATAATTATACAATTCAAACAGAAGTCTTGAGTTGTCCATTAAATTCACTGGAAGTAGAAGTCAATAGAAGTGCAGTGAATTCAATTTCTAATACAAAAATAGAAAAAAAGACAAGACTATTAAATACAATCATATCACAGGGGTGAAATTGATAGATTTCATTGTCCCCAGTGCGCGTACCTTCGCTGATATACTTCTCGGAGGACGCCCTGTATATATCTATATAAATGTAATCAGGTTCTAGAAAACCACCTACTTGATTACAATGAAAATTGGAAGATTTTTTTTTGGGTCAAGAGAATGGTTACATAAGATAATTTAATTTTCGATTTTTCGATTCGACTCATGCGATTTCATGTAGTTTTGGAAAATATTGAAATGCCATCAGGATTATTTTGAGTGTAACACATGGTTGTCACACATTTTATTATTATTGATTTGTTAACACTGTTGGATTTAGCTATACAGAGAAACTGGCCGCGCTTCGCTTCGATATACCTAGCAATGGGATTATTTAAATTTACATTTTTTTTAAATACATTTTTTTCGGTTCTACTCTTTGCTCAAAACCTCCAGTAACAATCCCTCTCAGATATCTTTCATGGATGTGCGTTTATAGCCCGTCGGCTTGCGTCGATCTTAAGTGATCAACCAAGTCAAGCAACAGCGGTCGGCACAAGGATGGATGACAGCTAGTGGCAAAAATTCTCGAGCGCTTTAGTGCTTTGTAGGGCACAAAACCGTCGTCATTAAGCCACGCGGAGGCAATCAAGCGTCATAAAAGAAACTTCCGTGACGTGGCCACTAACCCCTCCGTGAATCCGATCAGGAGCTGCGGGGTGGCGTATGCCTCCTCTAGGTCTCCTCAGCAACGAGGAGAAACCCATGTTCATTAGAGGGCTATTAATTATTTGAAAATATCTTATTTAGCAGAAAATGTTCTCGTATATTCATATCAATGTTAAAATCGGGGTTAATTGTATGTTGGGTATAGCTTAACACCCGCACGCACACCATACACTTTACGTTTCTCCTTCATGCACGTTTAACGGTTAAATATCCAGCCAAACTTACCATAAAACTCCGTAAAATTTGGATAACTTGCCTACAGGCTAAGGTCCTGTATTGTGTATACATCAGATCTCCCACAAGTTATCAATCACTTATTTATTTTATACGTTTGCCACTCGCCAAAATATTTTAGTTTAAGTTTTTCCGACTTGGATTTATAAAGCAAACAGCCAGTACCGAAAAAGCCAGTGTGGGCACCACAAAATAATAAAAAAAACTGTTATATCGGATGGACGTATTGCCGGAATAAAACTAAGAGGAATGCTCAAAGCGCATGAATTTTCACTTTTCAATTCCCAACAATCGCGTCAGACCACGTAGTGAAATGCAAATATAAATCAGGACGCACGGAAGTTGGATTGGCGCGTACAGAGCTCGGAACAAAGGATGGCTGGGACTCACCTGCCACTGGAGATGACAGGAAATTATCAGTTTCTCTCCCTGAATCCTGCGATGTGTTTACCAACCTGACTTAATAAATACATATACGCTCACATACGATAGTCGCAGTAGCTTCACACGTAACTTTACATTAGTGCGACACGAATTTTAAGGGTAAGTGCTATAAAAGGGTAAGGATACCTGCTCTTTGAACCTCTTCCAGGGTACGCGGTTTACGAGAAATGTTTTTGTTATGCACGAAGAGTGATCAAAAAGATTCTTATTACAGAATGAAAAAAAATTATATATTTTCAGAATAACAAAAATTTACTTTTCTACAGTTTCTCTAGTTTCTTCCGCTATTCACACACCTGAGTCTAGCGTTTCTCCAGGATTTCTAACTCTTTAAAAAATATTATTAAATCTTGGTTTTCCAAATACCCTTTCTCGGCTCATTTACTTCGTTGTCATCGGCATATATATTGTTGTAATATATATTATTGTAGTATTTTTTTAACGTTAAAAACATGTAAAAGCCACTTATTGGCCAGATCTAACGAATAAGGTGAATAATCAGTTAACTCGAAC
>DWKC01000990.1:0-10994 GCA_018249195.1 Racta chiria
GGTTTAAGTATTCCCCCCTTATGTAGAAGGCCTCGATATATTAAGTATCAATGTGACAATGTAATTTTTATATTTGACAAAGTATTTTTGTACAGGTCGACAGGGGGGGAGAAGGAAGCTAATACTGATAATAAAGCTGCTGATAAACCCCGGCACACCTCCAGCGACAGACGATCATCATCAGCATCATCCCGTAAGTAACTACAAAGTAATATACTCACTATTTTCCTTGATTACGTATTTGGAAATCTCGACATGACCGCCATTTCTCTCGCAAGCACACATTACCACACTTGTCCAACACTTATACATAACTAATAATAATATATTACGATGACATTGATCTAACATGTCTGCATAGTACAATTATTTTTAAGGGTGTTTTGTCTTTGTGTGTCATATATTTGGAAGTATTATTTTTTAATTGTTTATGAGATATGTTATAAATCATGGAGAGTTTCATACTTAAATTGTACCTAAAGGGTCCACCCAACTCCCATTAATTACACATGTTAAGTGCCCTGTCCATGTTGTGAAAAGTATTTAATGTTATTTCTGCTTTTATGATGGTCTGTGAAAAAAAAATTTTTTAGGCGAGAGTGCTAAGAAGCGTTCTTCCCACAAGAAGAGGCAGTATCGCTCCAACCGCGACTCCTCCACCAGTGTCAGTCCACGACGCAGCTCACGGAGAGAGAGGTATACAGTATTTTTATATATTATTTAAACCTCTAAGTTCCGGACGTCTGAGTCAGGAGTTCGATGGGACGGACGGATGGGCATAGCCAAACTATAATTTTTTTGCTGTTTCCGAAAATCATGGAAAGTTCCATCTAAAACGGTTGATCTAATTTTATAGACTAATGTTTTCTATGCAGGAGCAAGTCCCGTCGCCGCAGCAGCCGTCGCCGCTCAGTGGACCGCCGCGAGCGCGAGAGGGAGCGAGAGCGAGAACGGGAACGGGAACGAGAGAGGGAGAGAGACAGAAGACGACGGGAGCGGGAACGTCGTGAGAGGTAAACTTTGTTATATTAGCACATCCTATTCCAAAGTCAAATCTTGTTTACTTCTGTGGTCTAGTTTGTGTAACAAACAGTGATTTTGTTTACAGTAGTTATCCCAATTTTACACTTATTCCATGCTTTATTACTTTTGCGCTTATTTTAAAATTTTAAATCTATATGTTGACATATGGCTTATTTATCATGTACAATTCATTAATGAGTTTATTGTTTAATGAATGTTGTATTCAATGAACAATATAACTAATGTTGATTTGATATACCAATGAGCTAATTGGTTCACAGTTACATATTATAAGACTGCAACTAGTTGCTGTCTGTACATGAATGATATTTTTGGGAGAAACATTTACTGGGGTTTTTAATAGAACATAAAACGATGATTTATGTAATATAATTTTTTTCCGCCTCTTTTTTCAATTTGTGTTTGTCAGTGCATTTGTGTGCGCTAATCTCAAACACGACTGATCCGGTTTGAATGCGGTTCACAAATAAAAAGATATGTCCATTTAAAAGAATCCCGTCTTTGGCCCTCTACACCGAAGCGAGACGAAGGCAGTAACTAGTTGAAAATATGTATGATCATAATTAGATATTTAAAATGACGAAAGATTATAACGGCAGGTCGCGAGAGCGGCGCCGGTCGTTGGAAAGGCGGCGCAGATCGAGCTCGCGTTCTCGACGACGGTCAAGGTTAATGTTGTTTTTTTATTTTTGTTGCAATTGATAAATACAGACTTAAAAATAATAATAAGAGCTAACTTCAAAACTAAGAGAGACTGCGTCCATTACACCAACTCTACCTCCGACTCATGTGATAAGAAACCATTGAAATACAAACTTTATATATATGAGAGACTGCTTTCTTACGGCTGATCTCTTACGGTGAATTTTTCGCATAGATCCGAGTTGACAGCACGGGATGTGTGTTTATTGAAAACACGTTGAAAATTCTACAGTATGGAACATGAAATTAGGTTCATCTTTCAATGTTCTCGTATTAGAGTGTTTCTTGATAGAAATATACTTTTTGTTTCGTTGGAGTAGAGTGGAGTTTGTGTGAAGTTGGTGTATTGTGCGCACTCCTTTAAAAAGTAATATAATTTTACGTAAATATTTAAAAAAGTTATCAATGAATAACAAGATTTAACATGTTAATGTAGATGGTGCTGTAAGAAACGATTTGAAAATTGACTGATTAATATGTCCAGCAACAGATGGGACTTATGGAAATTCAAAGACTCAGTATCAAAAAAATATCGATAATTGAAATGTCATGCATAGTACATATAGACTTTGAAGAAACCTTTGGCCTTAATCCTAATTGCCTTATCCAATTGCACAATATAATTTAAAATTTTCATTCTATTCTTTTAGTTTCACTCAGCAACTTTGCATGACTTAGCAGCCGTATGCGTTACACATTGATATACAACACAACACTGTGACAACTTAATTATAAAGTAATAAAAAATCTATAAGTTTTTATGCCAACGCCGAAGCAATTCAAATCGCAGCGAATTCTATTGAAGCCAACAATGAACTATCACACTTGACCCTTCCAGCAAATTGGTCAATCTGCCCTCAAACAGCCCTGCCGGAAAAACTGACGTTTCTCCCCGCTCCCTGCTGGTTACATGTCCAAACGATATTGACATTTGATGTTAGCCTTCGATCAGCAATCAACTAGATAAATTCTCACGTACAAAAACAAAGTTAAATTCTATATGCATGAATATAATCCAGTGATTCTATAATTCTATAGTAATAATCTTGCCACCTAGAAATGAAAATGCCATGATATCAACCTTCAAATGACAACAAAAAAAGGCCTTTTCCCAGTTATTGCCTTACGAGATACGTTTATGTATGAATTATATTACATACTATTATTATGATACATACATACAATCATAACTTTATTTACCTTTTGTAGAGACACTGAATCGACATCTACTTGGAATTGTTGATTGAAGATGATGATAGCACTTGATGTTTCACTGGATTACAACCTGTAGTTTCACCACAGACTATAAAACAATGTAGATCTTGACTGAGGCTTCAATATATTTATGCTGTCATGAATTTTCGTGTTATGCAGATTTCCAGAATAAACCATTAAGTTTAAATGAACATAAACACATGTGTACACATGACCCTAACAAAAATTAACACTTAAGTTTCATATTTCGCAAACGGATCCCTAAATAAAAAACTCTTTTCCTAGACCCACAATCTTTTGAATGATAGCCCACACCGTATTGTTATGTATGTTTGTCATTAGGTCCCGTGACCGCCGTCGGTCCCGGTCCCGCAAGCGGTCCCGGTCGCGTCGTCGCTCTGCTCGTCGTTCTTCGCGCGAACGCCGCTCGCGGGACTTGCGCTCGCGGGATCGCCGTTCGAGAGATAGATCCAGGTACGAGAGTACCAATCATAATTTTAGCAGCGTGGAGGAGCATGCTCTAGGCCTCCTCAGTTATGAGAGACCTGTGTAAGTAGTGGGCCATTAAAGGATTGAAGCCAAATGAGAAATAAACTGGTGTTAGACCTAAGAGCTCCAGCCTCAAAGGTCGATTTTACCTAACCGATTTCAGCGTAGAATATAATCGTATTTAAAAAGGCAGTAAAGTCTGCTTTTACTACTGTTTTTAGACAGACCTATATTTAATTTTGCCATGGCGAGTTTTCTTTTGATGATAACATCGATTTGGCAATAATGCCAAGTTCAATATTGCTAAGTAATAAATGTTTAGAAAGGATTCGTATTTAACCTGTTGTGTAAAAATAGTAATATTGAAGTCATGTTAGTATAAGGGTACTGGCTTTCCTACGGCCTACCTATTAACTGCTATGTATGAATTCCCAAGAGTAACTATGCCGTAAAGATAAAAAAGTTATTACAATAAGTCTATATCTTCATTTGTTTTTTGATTTAAATTTATGGGTGTCGGAAACCTTAGATATTGATTCAAACAGCAATTTAAGACTCAAACCAATCAATAGCGTTAATTATAGTTATTAATAATATGTAATTTTTCAGGGATAAGAAATCAAAAGAGCGCAATGTAAAGGACAGGCGGTCGCGCGACAGGAAGTCGCGAGAGAGAAGGTCCAGCGACATCATCAAGGAACGATTAGAGAAATCTGTTTCTATCCCTCGCAAAGGTTCTTATTTTATTATTTTTTATTTATTAATATTACTATATATATATACTCGTGCTAACAGTCAAAGAGCATTACAATTCACACTTTTGTTTTTTTATTTAAAACTCTTTAGTGACATAACTTTCTATGGCAAAGCAAGCAAGCTTGTGACAGAATCAGTACTCTAAAACTCTGCCTGAGCTGATATCAGTTTGTCTGTATAAATAGTTTTCTTTCTTTCTTAATGATCTTTTTCAATATTTTATCTACCAATAGTTAGTAAAACAATTGCCTAGTAATTTATTACCAGAAAGTCGCATTCGTTTTTATTGTTTTACTATGTACAAATTTACCTAGGCTGGACAGAAAGATATTGATTATATTAAATTAATAAGGGCCTGTGAGTAGATCATTTGCATTGCAGAATTTGATTTATATATTTTTCTTTTATTTCCAGAAAACATCGACAAAATCCCCAAAAAGCCACTAGAACATGTTTCAGATGTACGGGAACGCGAACGTTCTAAGCAAAGATCCAGTACGAGCAGAGATTCCTCTGTTGCAATGGAAGTCCCGACTCAGAATGAGAGTGCCGTTAAAGAAATTCATTCGTCTGATGACGAGGATAGAGAAGACATCATTCGTATCCCGGCCTTCCGTGATTACTCTAAAAGTTTATCTCGCACACCTTCGCCTTTCCTCAGAAAACATGAAATTGAACACAATAAGAAATCGGACAGATCCGGTGATGATGCATCAGGGAAAGAACACAATGAAGAAGAAACTAAGGCACAGAACGTAGTCAAGAAAACAAAGCGTAAAGGGCGACAATCTGATTCAGAAAGTGAAACTAGTGAAGAGGTTTCTAAGTCCAAGAGTAAGCCTAAGCTTAAGCGCAAAGAGAAAGTGTCTTCTAAGAGGGCTAAGAAACCCAGAAAGGAGAGTTCATCTAGTGATAGTGAATCTGATGATTCCTCTTCTAGTGACTCTGAAGAAGACCGCAAGAAGAAAAGTAAGAAGACGTCTAAAAAGAAACCAGTTAAAAAGTCAAGAAAGAAGAGATCTCGCTCGTCCAGCTCCGATTCTAGTTCAGAGGAAGAAGTTAAACGTAAAAGTTCAAAATCAAAGCAAAAAAACATTCCGGAGGAATCTGATACTGACAAAAAAGCCAAAAAGCGTAATAAAGACGTTAGTCTTGAACGTTCACGTTCTGAAAAAACCGAAACCAAACAGGTCAAGCCCAAAAAGCCCGAAAATTCTGAGGATTCTAATGATGATAGCTCGGACACTGATGAGAAATCCACTAAGAAAAAGGCTAAACATGATTCGTCGTCCGAAAAGGAGGCAAGACGTAAGAAAATGGAGTCATTAAAAGAAAAGATAGTGTCGCCTGAAGCAACTAAAGCAAAGAAAGAAGACAAAGGTTCAAAAACCAAACATGTGGATGAGTCCAAGTCAAAATCACGAGATGACAGTGAGAAAAAAGGAAAAAAACGTGAGAAAGAAGATTCCTCCTCTGATAGTGACCAAGTCTCAAAGAAGAAACCAAGGAAGAAAGTTTCCGAATCAGAATCCGATTCTGAAAGTGATGAGCCTAAGAAATCTAAGAAAGCTAAGAAACATAAGAAACATTCAAAGAAACATAAGAAGCACAAAAAACACAAGAAAGCTTCGAAAAAGAAGGATGATTCTTCAGATAGTGAGGAAGGAGAAGAGGAAGAAGAGGAGGGTAAAGTCAACAATGAAGACTTAGAAAAAAAACTTCGTGAAAGGGCACTCAAATCTATGAAAAAACAAACAAGTGCGTCTGGTTCAGATTAGTTGTACCTTACATTTTAAGGGTATTGTGTAATTCAGTAGTATCTCAATTGACTTTCATTGATGTTGATAATATTTTAGGACACACTGTGTTACATAACAATTTAAAAATGAAGTAGGAACTTAACGTTTTATTGTGCATTGTCTTTCTTAGCTAATAAAGTTTGATTCTTAAAGATGATTTCTTTTTTTTTAAAGATGGCATACATATTTTGAAACCTTTTTATTATTCGGGTAGTAGAGTATTCTTAAGTTTAATTCAATGTATGTATAAGAAATATCTTGTACGTTTCATCAAAATCCATCAACCGTTCACGGCCAGATAGACTGACAATAATTAAAAAATATATATTTTTGAGTACCATCTCATAGTATTTGAATGCTTATCCCTCATCAACCTACATAAAATTGCCGAAGTGTAATTATTTAGTGTTATTGTTTATAACCTGTAACGCCTTAACTTTCACTGGCTTGAGTTTTAGAATTAGTAGGATGGGGCATAGTGGAACCGACCTAGTTATTAAAGGCCACATACTTCGCCCGAATTCCGTGTCATAGATCGCAAGGACATCACAGCAGACGTATACCCGTAAGTAGGGGAATTATTAATTGCGTTTAAGGCATGGAAGCAATCCTATCGTAGCCTTTTTTAAACAACTTCAAAGAAAGAAGTTTGTTATCTCACAGCTTTTTAATGGGTGTACCGATTTTGATGATTCTTTTTTATTAGAAAGCAAGCACTTTTCATTTGGTCCCATTTAAATGTATAAAGAGAAGTTTTTGAGTTATCCCTAATTATGCGTATTTAAATTGACTTCGACTACGTTGATGAGGTTCTCATTTAATTTAATTGTCGATGTACTTCGTTGGTTTTGTTTTAATAATAAAAATATGATTACAGTAACTTGTTTTCGTTAACTAAATCGTTACACCACGCCTGATAACTGAGTGCGACCCCTTTTTGTCCTTGATACCTCTGCAACTGCAAGTTTGAGCGACAATCGTTTATATGTTTACATTAGTTTTATTTTAATGTATCTTTGTACGAAATAAATGTTTCTCCTCTTCACTATATTGACCTATCTACGATTCGATACTACTGTAAAGGTTTTTAAATTAGGAATGACATACATCACCGTACGGCGCCAATCCTATTAATTATGTTGAAGATTTGGTACTGTCATCCAGTGGTCGAACTTAATTTTACATTGAAGTAAAATTAAAACAGCGTCAACAGTAATACATTTATTTTCTATTTTACATTTATAGGTAATTATAACTTAAACATTAAGTAATTATAACTTAAATTTACTTTGGACTAAAACTTTGGTACACTGATTGTGGTGTGGATTGTTTATCTCGAGTAGCCTCTGTAGCCCTTCACTAGACTAGGTGTAATACCGCTGTTGTATATGTTACCCGGCTTTTTGCCGTAATACCCGTATCCTAGGTGGTTGTACCCTTGGTAGTAAGGATTGTTATAGCCGTAATACGACGATAATCCACCGTTGCCGCCGAATCCTCCGTACCCGCCGTTACCGGTATAACCGACATTTCCGCTGTAACCGGTATTTCCCCCGTAACTACCGGTACTTACTCCGTAACCACCGGTATTTCCACCGTAACCACCGGCATTTACTCCGTAACCACCGGTATTTCCACCGTAACTGCCGGCATTTAATCCGTAACCACCGGTATTTCCACCGTAACCACCCGTATTTCCACCGTAACCACCAGCATTTACCCCGTAACCGCCAGTATTTCCACCAAACCTACCGGTATTACTTCCGTAACCGGTATTTACCCCGTAACCGGTATTTACAGGGTAATTGTTGCCGTAGCCTCCTCCGTAACCAGCAATGCTGTTGGTGCCTCCTGCTCCTTCATACCCTCGTTGTCCGAATCCGTCATATCCTTTGTGAATGCCATACCCGGTGGCGTACGACGGGTTGCTACCGTAGCCTATGTTGTTGTATCCGCTCACGTCACCGTAATTGGCCGCAGAACGATCTTCTATTGTACCATATCCAGTCACGCTGAATTCGTAGCCACTGGGGTTTCGGCCACGCCAGTCAGTGTATTGATGGGAATCTGGAATAATTCAACAATAATTATACAAATTGGAAAACGTTCAGTCAACCGTTCAGGTCCAGTCGTCAATACGTTTATTAAATCTGTAACTGATCGCCGTCGCTGGAAGATATACCTATGGAAACCTTTTACTAGGGATGTAGTGAAATAGAACTCAAAATAACAATATTTTGAATTTTTGTCAGTTGTCTGTGTCTTTAAGCATGCTAATCTCAGAAACGGCCGATCCGATTCGAATACGGTTTTGGTTGACGTATTGAGCTAAGCTTGGATTAACTTTTAGTGTTTTTTTATTGGAATCGGTGCATAAAAAAATACAACTTAAAGGATTACGTCTATGGTCTATACTAATATTTTAAAGAGGAAAATATAGGTATATATTTATTTAAACTTTATTGTGCCTTGTACTTATAGATACAAAAGGCAGACTTAATGCTGAAAGCATTCTTTGTCAGTCAACCTTGGGGCACTGGGAAAGAAAAGGGTTGTAACATCGAGAATTTAAAAACAAAAATAAGGGTGAAGACTAAGTACTATGTATACTAAATATGACATATAAATACAAGATGTATATAATATATTCACATAAATTAACTGACAAGACATTAAATGTATAAATATTTAAAGTTTGTTTATAATCGATAAACTCAAAATGTACCGGACTTATTACAAAAATGATTTCACCATTAAGTAAATGGAATCTTAAGAGTGATATAGTGATATATATTATCCCGGAAATCGTAAAGATTTTGTCCTGGTAACCGAGTATGCGAGAAAAAAGTTTTTTAGATACGTTTACTCTGTGAAACACGCGGACATAATTCCATAGACCCCCAGAAATCGGGCCACTTGGCGAGAGAGGCAAGAGAGAGATACACAAAATAATGAAAAAAAAATACATTAGTTAGTTCAGTATTCGATATAAGAAGAGGGCCCCTTCCCGACGTTCATCATGCGATATAATCATAAAATTGCTATGATCCTTATACAATAGGTATAGCTACGCCACTGTGGTTACTCATGTGGTCACTCATAAGTATAGATATATACACCTAGGTTACATGGTACATTTGATTACATAAAATAGATCTGTCAATTTAATTGAATAGTAAGTAGTATTTAATTTGTTTTTTTTTTTCGAAAAACAAAAATTTTGCATTTAGGTGCAGACTGCATGCAGACAATGTATGTGATAAGCATAATTATATTATTGCGAACTTCCGCCTACAGCTCGATTGGTGTGTAGATAAAAAGTAGCCTATGTGTTATTCCAGACTTTAGGCTATTTCTTTTCCAAATTTCATTCAGATCCGTTCAGTCGGTTTTGCGCGAACAAACATCTATCCATCCTTACAAACTTTAGCAATATTAGTAGGACTCATACCCCAACATTTAATATAATCTTTGTACCTTTATGGACCTGCCGATGGCTATAAATAACAGTGAATATCAATAGAATTGCGTCACTCGTTATGATTGTCCTGTCATTTATCGAATGACTCAATCTAAAATCAGGTCTAAGAATCAAATGACGTCGGTTTGAACATGGACCAACAATTAAATTCATTACAGTCATGATTCAATCAATTTACTTACGTTATATAATTGAAGTAATCAACTACGTAACGCTAACGTTGATTAACGGCTGTCTTCATCACATGTTCACAGTTGCTAGACAATTCTTGCAAGGATAAATCGAATATTGAAAATGGTTGACACAGATTATGCACAGCCTGAATCAGTGAGCACGGAACCATACATTTTTATAATCGTTTCAAATAAAAATTTATATATATCTTAGGATAACTCCCACACCGCCATCTGAACCCAAACTAAGCGTTAGCTTGTGCTGTGGTGAGCAGGAAAGTGATACTTTCCTAATTATCCTCTTAACTTTAACCTCAGATACACAGAACAAACATTCCTGCTCATCGCAGAAAAGTTTGTCCTAGGTGGAACTCAAACCCACGATCTCCGGCTTAGCAGTCAGATTTACTAGCCACTAGACCCACAGGCCAGTCGTTTATAAACGCTTACAATATATCTTTATAAACGGTTACACAGTCATGCCCCTGTACTAGTTTGTCGACTTCCCTGTGTCGGGGCAGTCACAGAGAACACTAATAACACTACAAAAAATAATAGTGTACAGAACTTAAATTTTTCACCCGACCGGGAATTGATCCCGGCCTTCTCGCAGGCAGGAATCACGCCTACAGGTTGTATATAATAGTGTGGTAAGCACTATGGATTTTTGACCGACTTCAAAAAAAGGAGGTTCAGTATTCGACCATTGTGTATGTATGTTTGTATGTCCGCGATTTTCTCATAAGCAACCGATCCGATTTCGATCGCGTTTTCGTTGTTTGAAAGCATATTTTACAAAGAAAATTTATTTATATAACACGTCAGATTCCGATGAAGATATTCGGAGAAAAGTTAAATTTTAATAGTCGAATCATTTGAAGTCGGTTTTTTTTAAATAAATTAAATAAATTATTAATATTCTCTTAACTGACTAAATTGATATTAGGTACCTATCTAGTTAAAAACCATACATGAGGTGCTTGCTGGTTTGAGATCGTCCTTCTCGTCTATCTTCTGACTTTGTCCAGTTTTAGTTGCCTTATCTTGTAATTTGTCAGGGGCGCCATGTGCTGTCAAAGCTGCAAACAATAACAGCGGTATTCGCCACGCCATCTGAAAATTAATTTGTAACCACTGAAATTACTTTACTATAATTTAGAGGTAGGTTAAATCAAAAAGATCTAGCTTCAGTCGTTGGTCTGTTTTAACCGACTTCAAAAAGAGTAGGTTTCATTTAGTCAATCGTATCGAGTTTGATAATATTGTCGCGTAGATTTATCTGTTGACAAATTTCGACGCGTCTGTCAGAGCCGACATGGCTCTGTTAGAAATAGT
>DWKC01000991.1:0-10987 GCA_018249195.1 Racta chiria
CGTACACACCTGCGCCTACCAGATCGGGGGTGGAGGCTTGTGCGTGCGATAAGGTTTTCTATATGTTTCTTCCTTCACTCAAGACACGATGGCCGGCGTTTAAAAGTAACACTCATACCTGAATCAACGTATCCCCAACCGGTGACAAAAATCCGATCTCCTAATTGAGTGGTGTCATCCTGACTCCACGAACACGCTGGTCTTATGAGAGAAAAACTCAACTCTTGCCTCAACTCCACCAAGGCAATATCGAAATATTGCTTTGGAGAAGAATACTGAGGATGGACTATGAATTGAGCAATTTCCCCATCGACAGGACCATCCGCTTCTTCCTGGAAAAAAAATACCGAATTTAAAGTAGATTTTTTTTATTTATTAATATCAAAATTAACATTACAATTTTTATCAAGTAGCTTTGCAAAAAACGTAATCCGGTTTGTCCGCAAGCTAGTTAGTCTCATCGTACAATGTCCTATCTACAACAATTACATAACTACAACTACAAACAATTGATTATAAAATTGCATGCGAATCACTGCGCATCGAGCGATAAAGAACTCGTTTTAAATACAAGACAGCAAGGTAAAAAACGAGAGGACGACAATAATATACAGGTTGAAGCCTATTATGGTGCCGATATTTTTTATCTGTCTATTATGTCTCATTATTATTTATTTATTTATGTAACTATATATCACTATGTTGTTTTATTACTTGGTATTTATAGTGCTGTGATTACGAATCTTGTAGTCTACTATAAAAATATTTTCTATTTATTTGTTTGAAGTTTTTGTCGTCGCCGATACAATTTTAGGAGATATTTAGTTTAGAAGCATAGGTACTTGATATTTATTTGTCCGTTTGTCATAGTAGTTAGATACTCTTGGTACTACATATTTAGCATAAGTTATTTTTCTTGTAATAATACTATAATTTACTTTTATTTGTACGTCTTTGTTATGATGTTGTTCTAATAAAAATAACATTTTAAATTTGGCATGTAGGTACTGGTAGGATCTTGCAATATTTAAATATTTCTATAGTATTTACTTTTCTTTTTTCTTTATAATTTTAATCTTATTTTACTAGGTATAATTAGTTTTAATAATCTTAGCTATAATGTATATATTTTATCCAAATAAGTTTTGAAAGTTTTACCATAGCTTGTGAGGCCGTACGAAATGATTGACTCTGCAAGCGCATTATACAAGTTTATAAGCAACGAAAATGGTACTTTATATTTTAGAATAGAAAACTTTGCTAGCATGGCCCTTAATTTGTCACTGACGTAATCAATGTGATGGTTCCAGTTAAATCTCTCGTCAACTATTAGCCCTAGGTATTTGTAACGAGAGCCTTGTTCAATAAATTCGCAGTTACATTTTTTAAGCTGCTGTTAGTGACTTATGCAAACATTTGTGACCATGGGCAATTAATTATTGTTAGTGGTTTGTCGGAATTGCGTATGTGTCATGAGCGAACAGGTATGACTTTTGTCTTATTTGCATTTATAACAAGTCCTGCATCATGTGACCATTTACAGAGGTAAGTAAAATCACACTGTATCATTGATTCTGCTTTGGATAAGTCATTACTAGCAACTACTAGGCAGGTATCGTCTGCATATTGATAAACTGAGCTGTATTTGACGACGTTTCCCATATCATTGACAAACGCTAAATAGTGCAAAGGACCGATTACAGATCCTTGAGCTGTGCCAGTCGTTACAGATATCTCATCACTTAGTTCACTACCGATTTTAACCTTATATTTTCTATCTTTGAGATAGTCTTCACACCAATTGAGGAGAGGCCCACGAATACCTGTATCATCCAGTTTTTGTATTAGTTTGCCATGATGAATTGTATCAAAGGCTTTACTGTAGTCTATAAATAACAGAATAATATGTTGTTTGTCGTTAAGATAGTTATTTATTTCATCGGTAAATTTGCTCAGTAAAGACGTTGTGGATTTATTCTTTTGAAACCCATACTGTGTATTAGATAAAACATCATAGGTATTATAATAGCTTTGTATCTGATTGCAGATATATTTTTCTACAATTTTGTCTACCACTGACAGTATCGTGATGGGTCGGTAGTTTTCGTAATTACTGTGCGATCCGTTTTTGTATATAGGCCTTACTATTCCTGTTTTTAAGTCTAGGGGATACGCACCCGTTCGTACGCTTGTATTTATTAATTTTACTATTACGGAAGTAATTTTCCCACATAGAGACTTAATGTCTACACATCGAATACCATCAGCACCAGGTGCTTTATTAGTATTTAATTTAGTAATTATTTTTGAAACACTACTAGCATTAGCTGGTTTAAACAACATGGATCTATTTTCGGGGAAAATATACGTCGATTCGTTGATGAGATTATTTTTACAGTTAGGGATTTTTTTTTTTTACGTTTTTATCGAATTCTTTTGCAAAATTATTTACCAATGATTTAACAGTCATTTTATTTTTATTGAATGCTTTCAGTATACCTGCATCTATTGATTTACATACCCTGCCTGTTAGTGAGTTAAGTATGTTCCACAGCTTTTTTGTGTTATTTTTATTTTTGTTTATTTCATGATCATAATATTTATTTCTTGATACTTCAATTATTTTTCGCGTTTTATTCCTATGTCTATTATATTTTAATCTAAGTATCTTATTGTTTGTATCTTTTTTCCACTCGTTGAATAATTCATCTCTTTTATGACAAAGAATATTTATTTTGTTAGTTATCCATTGTTCCTTGTTTCTTTTGCTAGTTATGTTGTTTTTTACCGAATAAGTAGACTGTTTGTAACATTTTTCCAAGTTAGTTTTAATAAAGTTATATATCTCTGCGGGATATTGCATTTTATTAGCTTGGGTCCAATCTACCGCATCAAGTAGTATTTTTAATTTATTGTTGTCTAATAATTGTTTATAGCTCGCATCAACCTGTATACTGTTGTTTATCTCAATCCCTGTGCACGACAGTACGCACAAGCGGTGATCCGCCATAACTGTGCCGAGCGCTGCCGAGTAAAGGTCTAGTGAACGCGATCGCGCAAAGATATGATCAATACAACTTTGAGTGATTATTTGGTTTTTTGTTTCTATTCTGGTAAAGTCAGATATCGCGCTCAATAGACCACACTCGGCCATGCGACCCATGTAGTAGTCACGTATGTTATCTTTTGATTTTAGGTTGATATTTATGTCACCAAGTAAGTATAGATCAGTGTGTTTCAAGGTATCGTTACACAGTAGTGTTTTTAGTTCGGTTACAAATAAGTGTCTACTCTCTGATGGCGGTCTATACAGCGCGCAGATATGTGCTTCGTAACAATGAGAGGTTTTAATTACTCCGATTAGAGATTCACAGTGTGTTAGTTTTAAGTTATTAAGGACTTGGAATTTGTGACCTTTTTTTACGTATATAATTATACCTCCACCTCTTCGTTGTTTACGAAGCACACTATACATTTCGTACCCACTTATGTTATAGAAACGAGTGAGGTCGCTACACATAGAAATACCTACTTCTGTTAGGATAATGACATCTATAATTATTTGTGAGTCGTTTATAAGCTGAAGCAATAAGCTAAAGTTTTTAATAATTGACCTAATATTGATATGCGCTAAATTAAGATTACAAGTATGTTTAGGTAGATAATTTTTATAATCGTTAATATTTTTACAATCGAAGATTTCAGTTACATCCGAGTTTGAGCCTAAAGCAAAAGCATACTGTTACCGACTGTTATTGTTTTCCGTTACATTTTTTTCTATGTCACTTGCATTTCTGATAATGGTGGGTTTCTCGTTATCATTTTTACGTGCTAGGATTCTGCCACCTTGAAACCAAATATACTTATGGGTACTCTTTAGCTTGAGCTTGGCCTGCCACAGTAGGAGTTTGTTTGCATTAGAAAGGGCACGACGTATCATTATTTTCGACTTAGCCACAGCTGAATCGGAACATGAGACTATATCCTCAGCTACAATCATACACTTTCTTGCTGCTTGTACCCATTTGTCTACCATATCTTCTTCTTTTAACGTAACCTGGATTACACCGTCTTTGCCGTTTCTCCCTCTTAGACGTTTCACTATAGTAATATGTTTAGGGTCGAAGTTCAGCTTGGTAGCCAGCCTCACTATGACACTTTGAGTATTTTCATCTTTTATTTCGGGAACTTCGGCGACTTCGATGACGTTGTTTAGCTGTTTTTGTTCCAGTGTTCCAACATATTGTTCCAAAGCGTCCATTTTTAACTCTAGATGTTTATTTTGATTAATTAAGTAGGTATTCTTTTTTTCTAGCTCCTTTAATTTTCCGCTGAACATCTCCAATGTATCCATTATTCCATCAATCTTATTACAACAAACATTAATGGCTTCATTGACTGATGATATTTCCTTTCGCACTGCTTTCTTTACTTCAGTTGATATATCGCTCAATAATTTTTTCATGGCATTGTTTCCACTGCTGCCTTCATGACTAACGGATTCTTCGTCATCTTCGTCTTCCTCTTCATCCAGTGTCATAAATGATCTACGTCGCGGTGATTCTTTACGACATTCTTCGCATGTCCATTCAAGATTCTCAGTGTTGCGCAGTGCTGCCAGTTGCTTTGATGATAGACCAGTACAGGCTTGATTGGCATGCACGATTTTTGAACACTTACTGCACTCAAGAATTGAAGACTTTTTGGCTATTGTTTTATCGCAATGATCACATTTCGGCATCTTTATAAATTATTTATTTTGATTGCGGGTGGAAGTGATTAACGTGTAGGATACGATAGTAAGTTGACCGCGCGTCACGATGTCGCGAGAATAACTGCTGCGGTTAAATGGTATACAACATTTAACAATAGCTCCTTATCATCCGGCTTCAAATGGGCAAGCAGAAAACACTGTAAAAACAGTTAAAACTGGTTTAAAAGCTATCATGGCGAAAAGTAGTGATCCTAAAACAATTACTTCAAATCTGAATAAGTTTTTATTTGACTATCGGAATTCTGTTCACTTGACCACGGGTTTTTCGCCTGCACAATTGATGTTAGGACGACCGTTACGTTGTCGACTTGATCTATTACGAGAGTCAAAGGCACTGCATTTAAACGCGTCGTCGTCAGCCGTTGCTAAAGATAATGTAGGCAAAAAGCAAGATACGTATAAGAAGTATTATAGAGGGCACAGAATTGTTAGTTTTACTGCTGGAGACAAAGTTTTGGTCAAACATTTTTATAATAATGGTAATAAATATTGTTGGAAAAACGGAGTAGTAAATGACAAATTAGGCAGTCGAATGTATACTGTTTTTATACCAGAATTTAATTATTTTGTAAAGAAACATGTCGATCATTTACTGGCGTACAAAGGGCGTTTATGTGATGATACACATGATGATTTTAGTAATAGTGGATTTGAGGGACATTCATACTATCAAGTAGATTCAAATGATGAATTAGATGATTCAACAGCCGCATCATTAGTACCGATCGCAGAAAGGGAAGGTTCAAGTCAAAACTTATCCAATGACAGCGCACCATCCCTTTCTACTCCCACACAGGACGTTTCTATGCCGGAGGGAGATGAGGGTAGTTCTGAAGATGAGTTTTTGGATCCTGTAGAACAGTTAGACAATTCAAATGCTGAACCTGAGTTCGAACGCCGGTATCCGATTAGGTCCTCTAGAAAAATAATTAACTATAAGTCTTAAGGTTGTTATTTTTGTTTAGTTGCGGAGGAATGTCATATATGTAACCTTTTTATATATACAGTTCTCTTTGTTTTTTTAATGACTGACGTCTGTCAGGAGTTGGTTGCGAATAAAAGATGTTGTATTATATTTGATTTTATTATAATATTTTCCACAAATACATAATAAGTAAGTACACTGGCCACATACTTAATATGAGGAAAACATATTGCGCCGACCCCAAATAAAATTAAAGAAGCTTGGACAATGCTCGTCAAAGGAAATTTAATTTATTTAATTATTGCCAATAATAGGATACAGCTGTTATAATTTAAGGTATACATATATACAATTTAAGTACGTAACTGCTCTTACAATTAGAGGCAACCACAGCATCCTTTAAATTTACACAATTAGCTTTTGCAAGACACTAAATTAAAATAAAAAAACAATATTCCTCTTCTTTTTATAGTAAGTCTTTCACTGTAACAGTTGTCTGTTTGTGGAATGCCTTTCCTGATACAATACGACGCGCACAGACTCTTGGATCATTAAAAAAACAAGTGAAGGATACTAAAAACTCTATCCTTAGCGTTTATCTATCCTTTAAGCTGTTCACTATATTTCTTGTATTTATTTTTTCTATTTTTTTTTCCTTTATTTCTTTATCATTATTTTTATTTTTTATATTCTTCTTTTCTTTGCTTCTTCTTCTCCCAACGTTTTATCTTAGGTGCAGTCTTATGCCGTCTGACCTGTTAAGCTTCTCTGTATTTTGCTGTGCACACTGCCCTGTTCTTCTAACAATTATTGCTTTTACTTTACTTTCCTGTTAATGGTTGCCTGGAAGAGATCGTTCCTTTAGCGATAAGGCCGCCTATTGTACGGTTAACTATGTAACTAACTTGTATCTATGTATAAAATATTGTTCACAATAAAGATAATTTGTTGTTGTTGATGATTCACCTTGTCAAAGGCTATCGATAAGTCAGTATAAACAGCATCCACTTGCAATTTTGGTCCAAGGCCTCCTTTAACTCTGTAGTATGCATTATCTCTATATCATGGACTTGTAGAATTTAATTTAAGAATGGAATCAGCCATTGGAGAAATTTGGTAAATTTAAATGTTTTTTAAATGCAAAAGAAATATGTAAGGGTAATAGTTAGAGTAGGTATAGTTGAGGAACTCATAATGATTTAAATTGTCAGTATCGTGGCTGTATATATTTTATAAACATATGTACTTAATTGTAAAA
Organism: Racta chiria; assembly: GCA_018249195.1. Lineage (NCBI taxonomy): Eukaryota > Metazoa > Arthropoda > Insecta > Lepidoptera > Hesperiidae > Racta > Racta chiria. The sequence continues at coordinate 6,958 of DWKC01000991.1, forward strand.
TAATGTTTTGTTCGATATTATAAATTACCTCATATTTAAATTTTGATCTAGTGGTGTCAAGAAAACGATTTAGTTAAGAGCGCTTACTTTCCTTAAAAAACGTATTTCATTATAATAATAATATCAGTCAATGATATTATCTAATAAAGATATGTTACCTTCATACATCGACCAGTTGGAACAAACTTGTGTATTCACGCAAAGCGCGTATATGATATTATCTTCTTCTTTTTAAAAATATCATTTACGTTTTTGGAATGGTATAATGACTTATTGATATTATGCACACTTAGAAATGTATGTTACAGAGGATATTCTAATAAATACTTCAATAATGTCGCAATAAATAAATTTGAATTTGGAAAAGTGTTGGGGAATTTTTAGTCACATGTCAACATTGAAAAGGGACAAGAGACTTACAAGACCGGCTCTCGCTCACTTCGTTTTTTCCGTGACAGCAGACATTTACGCCGCAACCGAAAGTGTAACCATGGGTGGACTATTCGAAGGTAATCTATGCAGTGTTACAGAGTACTTTGTTGAAAGCTGATATTAATAATGTGATAAATACCATGAAGGCATATTTCTATAATGGATATTTGTAATAACATTCTGAATTTGAATTAAATTTTATGTAGGTAATCGCATTTGCGAACATCCGCGTAGAATAATTTTCATCAACTATTTCATCCCCATATTCTGATCTTCAAACACGCTATACCAAATATTTATTTAATATTTGTAAAATGTTAAGTTAGACAATGCAATTTTTATTAGTTTTATTTTCGAACCACCATACAAATTTTAATACCCTATTGCCACCAATTCAAGCCTGTTTAGCCTGAATAGGTTTTAACTTAATGAAGGAAAAGACATATTTTTATTGAAGAAATGTAGACATATGGATCACATTTATAAGCTGTATAAATATAATCAATGAAAGGGCGGTTATTGCGATGTAATGTTGGCACTATTATTGATTTTCTGTTGAACTCCATCCAGTACAACCTTCGTCATGACTTCACCTTATTCTATCTCTTTTTTTCTCGTGTTAAATATTATCCTTCTTTGTTACTTGCCAAATATGTGCCATTGACCTCTTGTCTGAACGAGCGCGTTCTATTGGTCGTTCTTGTAGAGGGGATGGAAATGTTTGCAAAAAGAGCGCGTCGCTGTGCTTACTACCAACATAACAAATTGTTTCGCGCCGACTCATCACAAGCTTCCTTTCATTCTTCTGGATTTGGCGTTCAGTGTTGAAGGTCGCGTGTGGACCTTAGTTTTAGTTTTGTTAATTTAGACTAAATATAAGTCATGGCCAATAACGATAATTTTGCACAAGACGTTACGGATAGCCAAGTAAATGGAAATTCTGAAAACGGTGGCGGTGATGGGCAACAAGAACATAACAGTGCTGAGGCTCCCGGGCGCGATGACGACAGGTAAAATTTTGGTTTTCGATTCATATCTCATTGATACGAACTGATACAGTTCAAAAATGTATTGTTATTCATTACGTGCTAAGTTTTAGTAGCTTGTAAAAGGTGCTTTTACAGTTATAATGCAAGCCTCCGCCGCAAGCCGCAATGGCGGCGGCGATCCGGCATTTTCATTATCGGCATTCTAATCTATTTTAATCCTCGAAGTTTTGTCAAAATTTAACATTCTAGCGTTCGCAGTGGGTTCTTCGCGATATAAATTTAACTCTCAATGTTATAGTTTTGATTCCACAGTTGATTCCAGGTTACATTTTACGTAAATTCGATCCGATAGCCGCATGAAGTAAAATGGCGTCATTTTTTGCGCGTCTCTAGCACCGCGACCGGACCGGTCCCGTTATCGATTTTCGCATCAGCTCGTTTTCATTCGTTTATAGTGGTTTGAATGTTACGGTGGGAGCGGGCAAACCACCGTCCCCGTTAGCTGTTAGCGGTATTGAGTATGTAGTTGCAAGATTTTAAATCGGTGGTAGTGCGTAGTAGGGTGTCGGTCAGTTTGGAGCGCTACTAACGCCCTGTCTCTCTGCAGGTGTGAGCCTGCGCCGCCGCCGCAGCCGCCGCCGGGGACGCCATGGTATATATCTGCTGGGCTCACACTAAAGTAAAACAAGGACCAAACTGACAGATTGTCTCGGCCACTTAACTTTGGGCCCTCGTTCACACTTGCCAATTTCAAATCTTGCGATATCACTGTAACATTCTTGTTTCACTTGTCGTTGTCTTGAAAATGTTAAAGTTTGTAACTTACAGGTTCTCATTTGTTTTGCTGCAGTGCTTGTTGGAGTTTGATTTGAACAAAAAAGTAGCTGTAAAGTACTGTAAACAAGTACTGCATAGTTTTAATGTTAAATTAATTGTAATTTTTAAGTAAAACCGATTGAGATTCGAGACAAGTGAATCTTTATTTAGTTCAAATTGTAATGTTTTTGCTGTGTTCACAGAAAACTATTTGTCGGAGGTTTGAGCTGGGAGACAACAGACAGTGAGTATCACTTGAATCATTCTTCATGCTGCTTAACTTCTAATAATATTTATTAAATGATGAACTAACTCAGTTCTGCTTCTGATTATATTTTTGAAGAAAGCTATACCCACAATTCTGAAGTACAAATCAGATCACACAATTATGGTCACTCTTATTTTTTGATATACAAATAAGGTTCTTTTTCAGAGGAATTACGTGATCACTTCAGTGCATATGGAGAGATAGAAAGCATAAATGTAAAGACTGACCCAAACACAGGGAGGTCACGAGGGTTTGCATTTATAGTGTTCAAGGCACCAGACTCCATTGATAAGGTCATGGCGGCTGGGGAACACACTATCAACAACAAGAAAGTGGATCCTAAGAAAGCAAAAGCAAGACATGGCAAGATATTTGTGGGTGGCCTCAGCAGTGAAATCTCAGATGATGAAATCAAGACCTTCTTTGGAAACTTTGGCACTGTAAGTATAACAACATCCTCTATTAATTGTACATTGTAGGAATAATGATGACAACAACGGATTTGGTGAGATATTATCTAGAATGTTGTTGAAGAGAAATCCGGGCCACTGAATTTAATTTACAGGCATTCAATTAAAATTTTACAACCGCTGTGAGATTGTATTGACTTTTTGCATTTCTTATTTTCCAGATCATTGATGTCGAAATGCCTTTTGACAAAACCAAGAACCAAAGAAAGGGCTTCTGCTTTATCACATTTGAGTCTGAGCAGGTGGTGAATGAACTACTCAAGACACCCAAGCAGACTATCGGTGGAAAAGAGGTAGGCATTCAATAGTTAACTTCTTTCCCTTCTATCATGGTTATGGGATAGTGGTCTTTTTATAAATAAATATATTTTGTCCTGTAGTGGTCATAATATATTTAAAATGTGTCAGATAGCTTTTTTAAAATCTATTGAAATAATTATTGTATAAGTATTAATTATGAATATTTTCAGGTCGACGTGAAGAGGGCGACGCCTAAGCCGGATGGTCCCGGCGGAATGGGTGCGCGAGGAGGGCGCGGGGGTCGCGGTACGCGTGGCGGGCGCGGGGGCCGCGGAGGTTACGGCGGCCAGGGCGCCTGGGGCAACCAGGGCTACAGCGGCTACGGCTACGGGCAGGGCGGCTACGGCGGCGGATACGACGGCTATGGATATGGCGGCTACGGAGGATACGACTACGGCGGATACGGCGGTTACGATTACTCCGCTTATCCCAATTACGGTAAACGCGGCAAGCAGCACTACTGAGCTAGCGTAGCTGGCTGCTCACCAACACATTACCTCGACTGATGTTACCTGATCCTTAGGATGTAAACGTAGAGTAAGGCGGTGGCCGGGCGGCCGGCCGCCGCGCTAGGTTAGCGTGTAGCGGGGCGATCTTCCGTCCTTGAGATGCCTATTTACCTTGCAACTGATGTGTATCTTTGTTGCGAAGAAATCGACATCACGTGTACCTTAGGTGTATGAGTTAGTGTGTAGAAAATATTTATTTTTCTATAATAACTACGTATTTACATTAAATATTCTATCGAGATAATG
>DWKC01000992.1:0-10987 GCA_018249195.1 Racta chiria
GGGTGACAGAAGAAGAATGGGAAGGAGGAGGACTGAAGAACGGGGAGAAAAAGAGGAGATTTATATAAAACAAACACTAAATGTTATCAACAATCTAATGTGCAATCCTCTAAAACAGTAAAAACACATCGTAGAACGAAAATACAACATTTTTCTAAAATAAAATTGGTTACTGTTTGGGCGTGAGATGACTCATTACTATAGAATTTCTCAGTAACAAAAACATTTTTACTACACAGTTCTAGCACAGAAGTATTTATTTATATTTAACGCTAGTTTCGTAGTCATTACGGGTCGACTCAACACCCTTATCCCTTATCTTAGATCAACAGATAACGGAACGAACAAACAATGAAATGGTCCGGGATTTATGACTTATTCCAACATGTTCTGAGAGCATGGGTGGCACTTTATTTTGAGTGTTTTTACGATAAAAAGTGTCTTTGGCTACTGCGTCTGGGTAGTGTGAATGTGAATGTATGATTCAGTTTTATTTTAAGTTCAGTTGAGTTGTGGAGACTGCCATAATTACCTACTGTTTATTCGTGTCATATAATATTATTCTGACTGCACAAATTTTACAAATAAGTTTTACAAGAATTTTACTATTATATAAATCTCTTGCTTAGCCTACCTGGGTCGTCTGTACGCGTGATAATATTATCAGTATTATTGATTAAATTAATCTAAATATCTTTGGACACACACACGGCCAAATGAATCCAAACTAAGCGTTAGCTTGTACTGTGGTGATCAGACGACTGATAATACATATTATTATGATATTTAACTACGACCTTATATTGTATATATATAATAATATTATATATATATTTAACAATAAACACATACTTAAATAAATATCGTTTTTACACCCAGACATACAGAACAAACATTCCTGTTCATCTCAGTAAAGTTTGTCCTGGATGGGAATCGAACCCATGAGCTCCGGCTTAACAGTCAGGTTTACTAACCACTAGACCAACAGGCAACACTATCAATCAGTCAACTTTAATTATAATAGGATAACTGGTAGATACTAAACGACGCCGTAAATTGTCGTGAATGACTCCGAATTGAAGATATATTCAAGCCGCAATTTATACTTTACACTCAATCACAATAAACTATAAGATGCCCAACTTTATGCAGATTATCGAACAGTCGATGTATATCTAATAATATTTATTAATTTTACATATGACAAAAATGTTATGGCTACACGCAATGTGGTCATAACACTTGTAAGGTTCATGTTAATTTATGTTTAAATAATTATTCAATAAACCTACTACAATCACTGAATCTGGCAACATTTACAATTAGTAGGATGCTCGTTGTATTGGAAGATAACGAGGTTGTTTGATCTGGGCACACTGGCAGTGATTTAGCGCTCTACGCGGTAGACGTGAAGGCATTCAGGGATGAGAACTCGGGACGAGCTGTTGATGAAATCAATCTAACGTGGGATGTATTTTTTGGGAGAATAAAGTTTGTCATTTAATATTTTATTCATGTAATATTTTGACTTTCATTAAGTGAGCTCGATGTTCCAATGATGAATTAAATATTTTTACTTTTGAATTGAAGTTTGGCGTTAAACTTGTAGGTCAGTGTTCAAACGGAGTTCGGAGGTACGAACACTAAAATCGCTTCGATTCTTACGATGTAAACAATTGATTTTTAATTTATCAAATGTCTCAAAATCACTGATCTCAACAGAATATTATACATCTGTAATATTTCATTATGCAATATTGGAATATACAGTCACAAGAGTGGGTAGGTTGTATTGTATTGTATTGTAGGTGACAGGAAAGGATTAAGGCCTGTATAAATAAAAACAATATTTATTAAAACCCTATTCATTTCCTATCAGGGGATGGGCAAGGGCCCACTTCTGTGACAATATGGTGTCAGGAAAAATTAAGAATAGTCGTTTCAGTACTTTTAAATAAAATAAATTGGTTTGGAATATTGATGTACTAAAATCTAATATGATTCATTAACAATTTTTCAATGGTATAATTTTCAACATACTTTTATTTCTGTGCGGTTTAGGTCGAATTGAAGCATATCGCGTAGTTGCTCAAATCAAATATTACGTTTAAATATTTCATGTAACTCATTTCCGGTTCATTTCACGAAATCACTGCCGCAAACAAGAGCAAAGATGTTACACATCAAAAAAGAAAAAACACAGTGGATGTATAATGGTTTAAGATTAATAAAATTGAATATTAATCATTAACAATTTTTTAATACTATATTTTCAACATACTTTTATTTCTGTGCGGTTTAGGTCGAATTCAAGCAGGACGCTTAGTTGCTCAAATCAAATATCGCGTTTAAATATTTCATGTAACTCATTTCCGCTTCATTTCACGAAATCACTGCCGCAAACCAGAGCAAAGATGTTACACATCAAAAACAGAACAGGCACAGTGGATGTACGAGTATAATGCGTTAAAGTCATTTTGTAAGTTAGATGACAAACACACAGGCATAACAAGAAATAAGCTAAATAAAAATCAATATACAAACATGACATCGCCATCACGAATATGCTCGTCATTATCCTTAACAAGTTTTTAAATAACAAAAAACCTTCAAAGGATCCGAACGAACCCAAACAATGTTTGTTTTATCTCGAAGCCTCTCGTTTTTGTTTTGGAAATCAAAATTTGCCTCGCGGATATGGTAGCGGTTCTCAAACTTTAGCGTTCGGCCTATTTAAGCCAGGTTAAGCGGAGCGACTTCACATGGTGGTTAATGATCAGGTAAGTTAAACAACAGCGATTACAGTCGGATGGGTGGCTGCAAGCTGGTATTTAGTTGGTAGAAAGGTAAGTTAGATGGTAGAAAATGCATTTAACATCGCACATACGTTACAAGAAACCTGAATTACGCTCCTATATCGTCTGCATATATACAAGTTCCAAACATCGACAGTCGGAGCTCGGTCGCTCCCCGGGCATGACACCTCGCCTGGCGGGAGATCTCTCCTTTGCCAAAGGACCGTAATATTTTATTGAGGCAAATAAAGAATAAATAAATGAAAGCACAACCTACTTAAATTTTGTTTACGATCAAAACAATGGCATGTGATGGCCGGTAATTGTACGGTTCTATACATAATTATGGTACGTAGTTCACGTTTACTGTGCACTTAGGAGAGAAAATTCTCGCACTAAGCCTTTGGAAAGTTGAGAACCAAATGCTTCAATGTAATAAGCCGTGTAGAACAGGTTCCTCTGGCGGCCAAATCACCAAATAATACCACCGATAATTTGAGAACGTATGCCGCCCCGAGATTGCTTAATAATGCAATTTTATAATATTCTTTACCTGAAAAATTGCTTAACATCTTGAGGTATTTCAAATTTATGATTTGCCTGGTAAACCGAGCTTTGCTCGAAGAAGATTATGATTACATAATTTTATTAAAAATTCATTACAATCTAATACCAGTGGCATAAACTGCTCGTATTATTTAATATAATTAATGCTATTTTAATTTGTTCTGAATTTGAAAATTATTATATTATAATAATATTTTTGGTATTTAGTTTCTAACGCTTCTAAACGTACCTTAGTGCCAATATTAAAATACTTTTTATTAATGTCTTGCGCCACGAAGATCATTCCATAAAAATCCTCTAACATCTTAACTGTGTATCTTTGAAATCGTAACAAGAGCGCGGCAATTCATTCCTTTACGCTTTGATTTCATTATGTTGCTCTGTCTCGCAAGGGCATGTTTTGTATATCGCACTCTTTTACACGTGGACAAATTGGATAACAGGAGAATGTTGCAGTGCCTATCCGCCGATAATGAACGCTTCGCCCGATTTGCAACAAATTGCAACAAACACGGTATATAAAATTCAAAAACTATTATCTAAGAGCTCTCATTGTGCCCGCGAGTGTACATAACGTATGATAAAATAAAGAAGTGAGGTTTGACAGTTCAGTGAATATAGAAGGAAGATTGAGAGTAACGGTCGGACTTTCTCGACCATTCCCAATTTTTCCCTGACAATTCTCTTTTCTCGAAGTCCTTTAATTTCACCATACAACCGGCCGCCAGTACCAGCCCAACTAGCTTTCAAACGTTAGCAGACGTGCAGATTTTTTTTCATGTCAATCATCGTAATTGTAAAATCTAGTGTAAAACATTGAATTTGACTACAGTCGAGCTTAACTTAATCAATACAGTTTAATGTCAGTTGCCTACAATGTTTATTATTTTTAGTATTAAACTCTATACTTTATGGAATCAAGTAGGTAGATATTTCAATTTTAGATTTCGATACTCTTTATAAACTACATATAAATGTATTTTCAAAAATTATACTTTTGTTAACCGATTCTTTAAAAATAAATAAAACTCCCAGTGTGTCAATCCAAGCTTAGCCCTATACATGAGTGAAAACAGCATTCAAAGCGGATCGGCCGTTTCTTAAATTAGCGCAAACAGAGGCACAGACATACAGATAAACAGACAAAAATTCCCCCATATAAATTTCATCCACATATCTTGTCTGCACAGACAGCGATCAGCTACGGATTTATTATATGTATGTCATGATATGATGAATTGATGATGATGATGTACGAACAAATAGAGATGAAAATTAAGGTTTTGTGAATTATTTATTTATCGTATATTATTATTATTGTTTCGTATATTCCTAAACCTTAAAGATTGACAATAAAACAAATGCCACATTGATACTTAAGTTAAGTTTTCATGTCCATCGGTAACCCTCTTTGGTCTATTTGGCGTATGTTTCTTTGTCGTTGGTGTTTCTGTTGTTGTTGTTGTAGTTGTTGTTGTCGTCGTAGTTGTTGTAGTAGTGGTAGTTGTTGGGGTAGTGGTAGTTGTTGGTGTTGTAGTTGTTGTTGGTGTAGTTGTAGTCGTTGGTGTAGTTGTAGTCGTTGGTGTAGTTGTAGTCGTTGGTGTAGTGGTAGTTGTCGGGGTAGTTGTTGGCTCCGGGGTAGTTGTAGGTGCCGGGGTAGTGGTAGTTGCTGGTGAACTTGTGGTAGCCGGTGCGTCAGTGGTTGTTGTTGGTGCAGGAGTTGTTGTAGTTGTGGTAGTTGTTGCTTCTGTCGTTGTTGGTGCAGGAGTTGTTGTAGTCGTGGTAGTTGTGGCTTCTGTTGTTGTTGTAGTAGTCGGTGCTTCTGTGAGTCTAAGTTTTTTTGGTGCAGAAGTGGTCAGGCCTCCCAGTATTACTTTCACTACACTCAATGGCATCCAGTGTCCAGGCATCTCTGCTTCCACCGGATTGGCAATAAATATTAAAGTATCGTTGGCAGGTTCCTTCCATTTTGAATTCTGACATGCGATCAAACGTAGTATGGTCAGTCCAATTATAACATTCGGCAACACTGTAAAATTGTTATAATTAGTAAAAAAATAAATTTGTTATTAATTTCATCATTAATATAGGTTTGTTATTGTTAACTTCTTGACTTTCGTTAAGTGAGCTATTGGTTCCTAATACGAAATAAATGATTTGATTTGATTTACCTACCTACCCATAGATTGTTGAATGCATTGCCTCGTGAATATTAAGGTTTTAGTAAATAGTCTGTGAAGTATAAAGTATTTCCATGCTTGCCAGGCGTACATTGATAGTCCTTAATATTCACGTACCTTTGAGAACGGTAAATAACCTTGAGGCAAGACAGATTCCTTACGATGTTTGTTTTATTTTTGAGATATTTTATATGACCAGACGCAACCAAGATAACTATACGTAATTATGATTTTTGTCTCAAGTTAAGTACAAGTAATACCTAGGTACATGGTAACAAGTATACAGTTAGAGGTACATAGTACTAGGTACATTGTAGGTATCTAGTAATAGGTATGCAGTAATAGGTACATAGTAAATTTACAGAAATTTAATGAAACGTAGTGATGAGGTCATAAATTATTTAGTCAACTGCCTAGTCAACATGCTGTAGGTTTCATTAACCTTGAATTTTTGAACCCCGAGGGGATCAGCTGATTACCTAGGTTACATGGTTCACCTAGGTTACTAGGTATAAACAAATATCATTATAAAGTAAAAATACAAATAAAATTGCTTACTTTGTTTGCTGGGAATTCTTTGTTACGTAAAATTGTTGCATATTTTAATTATATTTCTAAAAACATAAATCATCTTCTCATAATACCAAATCGCATAAAAAGAAATTGTTTATGCTATGCGATGTTGAAAGTGTTTATGCTATGCGTATTTGTAATCTTTGTTCTCTTGTTTATAAGTGAAATTAAGCGTTAAATTTATAGCATTTTATCAGGAAATAGATTTTTAAATTATTTTTTTCTAATTGTTTTTTCTTCTTAGTCGCTGGGATTCTTCAGGACATAATCTACTAATGTGGCCTGTTGTTTTCTTTTGTAACTTTTGTAAACGGGTTACAATTTAGAAGTGTATAATACAACCCCTCATTTATTTCTATACTTACAAAGGCTAAATGTATTTTATGCAATTTGTTAAAAATAATGCTTCTAGTGTCAAACCTAGAGATTTGAAGGTCTAGTCGTGATGCAACGTAGGAATTCTTTAAATGTTGAGTAGCGGAAAAACGGGGCTCTCATCGTGACTGATGGGGCCTAGAGTATACTCCACGCTGCCCAAGTGGGGATTGTTGGCAGGGTTGTAATGCTCCTTAAGTCAAGATTTAACGACTGTACCCTGATAGCCAACGGGAAACATGAACCCAATCAAGATTTTGTCACTTGCTGTCACCAATACGTGCTTGCTTAAATTTATACAATATATATTCATAGTTTTTAACATTTCTGATTTATTAGTGCACACACAATTAAGGAGTTGGAATTTGGCGCCTGAATTGTTTTAGCTGCAATGATAATCACTTTAGATCCAAATTTCAGGTGTATTAAAGTTTAATTATCAGAGTGAATAACTTTGTACAGTATTATAAACGCGTAGTTACCAAACTATTTTATGTATTTACTTATGAATAAATAATTATATTTATTTTGGTTGAACCCACGTAACAGCAAAAAGTTTCGTGGATTAAACCCTTTAACAGCTCCCTACTGAGTACGGACCTTTCTTCATAACTGAGGACGCTTAAAGTTACTCGACTATTATACTACTATTAGACTATGAATAGCGAATTGAGTATTAGAGGGTAATTATTTTCATATCTTATCTTATTATTTATTTACATCTTGAAAAGGAACATTTACGTCACAGCGTAACATTGCCATAATAAAATATTTAGGCTCTAAATTTCAAGCAATTTCGAGCCTTTAATAAAGGTTTACGGTGTGGCATAAAACGCGTCTGTGACATCTCCAAAATTGTCTAAAGATAAAGATACATAAATAAAACATAAGTTAAATCAATAGGTAATCCATAACTTTAAAAACATGTATCTATATTTGGATTTTTTGTGTTTTAAGTAATTTTTGAGTCATAAAATAAAGTTGCTCTATCAATCATCAAAATGGGTCCTCGACCGCCATCTGCTGTACCTAATATTTACTAATATTATAAATGCGAATGTAACGCTCTCCGTCTGTCTGTTATGCATTCACGCCTAAACCACTAAACCGAATTTGATGAAATTTGGTTCAGAGGTACAGTAGACCTTGAGAAAGAACATAGGCTACCTTTTATTGCGAAAAAGGAGTAGAAAGGGATTGAAATAGGGAATCAAAATTTGTATGGTAATTTAGTCATTGTCGAAAATAAAATTATAAAATTTTATATTTCTGCACTTGGTTGGTAAGTATAATACATGTTTGGCAAAGGGGAGATCTCTCGCCAGGGTAGGAATAATACCTGGGGAGCGGCCGAGCTCCGACTGTTCATTTTTGGAACTTGTATAATTGCAGACGCCGTAGAAAACTCCGATAGCGTGATTCAGGTTTCTTGTGATATCATCGTGTGACGTAAGTGCAATGTCGCCACACATATAAATAGATATATTTTTTGATTTTCTATCGTTCTGAAAGTGTCGAGCTGCGTGGGGTTAAACACACTCGTGGCGACGTAGTCGCGAGAAAAAGCTAGTTGATCATTGATCTTATTATACTAGTAGGTATAACAATTTGATCAAATATTTTGACCAAAGACTCGAATTAATCAAATGACGATGTATCTTAGTTCTATTCTGGCGTTTTATCTATTCTGCTATTATTAGTTCTTATCTAGTGATCCTGTCTACGAAGGAGTTCCCGGTTCGATCGCAGGGCAAGGAAATCTATGGGACACATATTTTTTTTAGGTATTGCGTATTGTTTGTTATATATACCACGGTATCCTAATGCGGAGTATAAGTGTGTAAATATTTATTAAACGAGTTCCTTATCGCTCGGTGCGCAGTGATTCGCATGCATTTTTATCATCAATAATTGTTTGTAGTTGTAATTATGTAGTTGTTGTAGATAGGAAATTATACGATGAGACTAAATAGCTTGCGGACAAACCGGATTACGGTTTTTGCAAAGCTACTTGATAAAAATTGTAATGATAATTTTGATTTAAAAAAAAAAATTACTAGCTGAGCCTGCGACTTCGTTCGCGCGGAATTTGTATAGACGGATTTTTTTTTAATTGTCATGTCTTTTTTATCTGTGCACTGATTTCAATAAAATACCCTTAAGTGTCAATCCAAGGTATGCCCAATACATTAGTAAAAATCGCATTCCAATCGGATCAGCTGTTTCAACAAAGGCACAGACAAACAGATGAACAGATGGACGAACAGATGAGCAGATGACAAAAATTCTAAAAATGTTCATTTTGGGTTCTCTTCCCGTCTAAAACACCCCTATAATTTTCTCCCATATATCTTCCATGTACAGACCGCGGTCAGCTACAGATGTTTTATAATATATTAAATCATATTATATGTATGATGACTAGCTGCCCTGGCAGTTGTTCTGCAATAAAATCAGATCAGATCAAATCGATTAAATTAGAAAAAGAATAGTATCTGTGGTAGATGCTCCTCCTGAACAACTTTTGCTACGGGAGCAATTCTATATCTATTATAGTTTGGCTGATCTCCTAGAGGTCCAAATAAGATACTCCAAGGATCATTTTTTTCTATGCTTTTAAACCTACCCTCAGCTACCCTGAGCACACCAAAGGAGTTGTTCAACTCGGCCAGCCGTTCTTGAGTTTTTGCAAGACCAACAAACAATAATTCACTTTTATAAATAAGATTTATTTATTCTTAAATGGAATTATAAGTATAATATTAGCTTATTATAGGTTTTGTGTGTACAAAGTTTATGTTGAATTATCATGAGAATCAGAAGGTCTGCGATTTGGTCTCGCTGGTTTGGTTAGCGGTGGGATTGTTGTAGGTTCAGGTGTTGTTGTTTCTGGCGGTAATGTTGTTGTTTCCGGCGGTAATGTTGTTGTTTCCGGCGGTAATGTTGTTGTTTCCGGCGGTAATGTTGTTGTTTCCGGCGGTAATGTCGTTGTTTCTGGTGGTGATGTTGTTGTTTCAGTTGGTTTCTGTGTAGTCTCTGGGGGTTCTGTCTCTGGTGGCGCAGGAGGTTCCGTTGGAGGTTCTGTTGGTTTTGGTGTTGTTGTTGTTTCAGGTTGTTTTGTTGTTGTCTGTGTAGTTTTTGTAGTCTTTGGTGCTTTTGTTGTACTCGTAGATTTATCCAAAATTATTTTGACAATGCTCAATGGGATCCAGTGGCCAGGCATATCTGCTTCTACTGGGTTAGCTATGAATATCAGGGGATCGTTATTTAAACCTTCCACACATGTATACAGAACCATTGTTAGCGCAAAAGTTTCATATAGACGTAACATCACTGGAAATTGAAAAAAATAATAATTTGTTATAGTATAATTTGAGACAACATGCTCAATCTCATGAATGGTGCATCTGACTATTATGTCGGACGCGAAGCTGTGAAGGTCCCAAATTGATCTTATCATAAACTTCGAGATTTTAATATCAGTGTAGAAAAGTTGGTTGTGACCGAAAAGTCGTTTTTAATTGTGTTTTATTTGATTTCTTAGATGATAAATATTATTAACATTAGTTTAATAAGAACCGATCTGTTCTTACCAATATCTTAAGGATTTATGCGAAATAAAGGATTATTATTAAGCTGGTAGCTCTACGATGTTTTTTTCGGGTCCTACATAGTAGTGGACCCGGTTTGGTTGTGGGGGTACAGATGCAACAGGAGAAGGCCCCTTTGAGGCAGTTTATTAATAATAAAACATTTAAAGTTATATTCAACTCAAACTTACTTTCACAGCCTTCATTTAAATTAACATTTTATTTCAAACATTTTGTTTGTTGCACTTTCAAAGTGACCGCGTGCTTACGTCGTGGTTATCGCTTAATTAGTATTTGAAAAGGAAAATAAATTAAGTGTAACGGATTCAATAAATCTTAGAATTTGCTCATTGATTTTATTTCTTTCAATGTTTCCTATTGCGTACTCATAATGAAAATGTTGAAAGACGATAGCTTAATGGTTTGAACGCTGGTCTCTTTCACGGGAGGTCCCGGGTTCAAAGTCTGCTGCTCGCATCTCTAATTTTCAAAGTTATGTGCCTATCAGTTGATCAGCACTTGCTACGGTGAAAGAAAACATCGTTAGGAAACCTGCACTCCCCCCCAAGAGTTTTCTTAAGGTCCTCAAAGTTGTGTGAAACCTACCAATCCGCACTTGGCTAGCGTGGCTGACTATGACCTGTACCCCTCACGTTGTGAGAGATCCTAGTAGTGGGACAGTTATGGGTTGCAATGATTACTCTTATTGAAGCGTATACTGTAGCTTTCATAGCCCGGTGACTTGAGTCGATCCTAAGTAATAATTAATAAAACCAACTTAAGTGGAGTTTGGCCCAATATTTCTTTTTCTTTCTTCTTGTTGGTCAACTTCACACTCAGTATATTTTATATCCTTGCTTGAGTCAGTCGCCAAATGATTCGTCGTGTTCCGGCTGGGGGCTTGAGA